>PVIA01008341.1:0-72785 GCA_004024845.1 Tonatia bakeri | reverse complement strand
TTGACTATACCCTGCTTCTTTCTTTGTTTTGTTGTTTAGGTTAAGAAAAGATTTAAAATATGGCAGTCAGTGTAAATTGTGGACTTACAGTGATTTTTAGCTTTTTCCAGTTTTCCTTAAAGCCACTGAAATTCTTATAAATATAGTTTTAAAAATTGAGATCAGGTACTTAGATACAATTATTATCACCAAGAACTTACAAAACTATTGATATTCCCAAATTGTAAGGAGCCTATCATTTTTAGGGGAGCTAAGACTAGGAAAAGGGTTTTTAGCCCTCTGGAGCTCAGATTGCTTATCTGTAAAATATTCTGTAGATAATGAGAAGATTAAATATGATCATGCGCATAAAGCAATTACCACCGTGTCTGGTGGTCAGCAATCACACAGAAAGATATTAATTTAATGTATCAGTATATTTTAAAGTATTGACACAACAATTAAATATGAAAATACTACTTTGGGGGATAGAAATTCAAAATGAAAATTCTACAAGGTAGATACCCATTATTTGTAATCATAAAAGGCATTTATTTATTTTTGAACAGGAAAAAAATAAGACATAGGTGTACATTCTCAATAATGTATAAAAGTTAGATGATGAATAGATTGTACTCCCTGTAATAAATAGAATTCTTGGGGACAAGGGGGAAGCATGAGCTTGTAAGGTCACTGTTAAGCAAATGCAAATAAGGTGCAGCCAGGGGATCAAGAGCCCAGACACTGGAGCCAGGCTGCCTGGGTTCAAGTCCAGCTAGACTGCATGAACTTGGACACCTTAACTTCAGTTTGCCTATCTGTAAAGTGGGGGTTAATAACAGCATTCACTTTATACTGTTATGGTAGGAATTAAATGTGTCAATACATGCAAAGAGCCGAAGTCAGTGCTTGGTACATTCGTGAGTGCCATGTAATTTATCTCGAAAATGTGGCTGTGACGCCTTATGTCATATCGTACTTTTATTTTCATATTTTTAGTCACTCATCCAGTCACAGTGTTAAAATAAAATACTATTCTTGGAAAATGTAAGTCCTGATGCTTTTGGATGGTGAAAATCTTCAGATGCTGTATTCTTGAGGTGGGAATGCTTGTTGAATGAGTACAAGCAATATTCCCATAGAACAATTTAATACTTAGTGACCAATGTACCTTCCTCCCCAATTTTATGTACTTTATAAAGAAACATTACTTCATTCTCGGGAAGTGAAGCAATCAGACATCTGGATGAAAACTGAAACAGTTCACTCAGTTACCAGCACATTGGTGATAATGGAGAAGTGTTGACTGTCACATTACATTTAAAAGACCCGCCAGGCCGTCTCGGCTTTGAAAATCAATATGCGTGCAAATGCAAAACTTAGTACAAAGGGGCATTCCACTGTGGTTACGGGTTTTATGAAATGCCCTTAGGATTGCTATAAATATACATTTTCTCTTGATGTAAATCAATTCAATGTAATAAATTTGTACATATAAATATGTAAAGAAATGCATCTTAAAAGCTCAGACCAATATCTTTGCTATTATATTTAAAAACATTTTAGATGTAATATTTTTGTCATTGCTATCACATAGTTTTTATTGTCCAGCCATTAACCTAGACATGAAGGTTCCCATTTGCACCAGAGCTGAGATCACTGTTTTCTCCCCCCTGCTCTTCCTATTCTCCTCATCTGTTGGATGATCCACCATCTACTAAGTTACCACGTTTGACAAGCCAGTGTTCGTCTCTCCTTTTTCTTCCTTACGCGGTACTCACCTCCCAACCAGTCAGCTACTATATTTTTGGAAGTCTCTCCCCTAAATACTCTTGATCTAAAAGCCCATTTAGATACTAATTTAAGGCCTCATCGTCTTCATCTGTACCGTTAGAGTACTTTCCTACCTGTTTCCCCCTCTGATCCATCTGCTAGATTACTTTAGAAGATGACTTTAAAGCAGCTCTTCTAAAATGCAAATCTAATTATATGATCAGACATTTCCCACATTGCTCTGCAAACACTCATTCTGCAGGATGTTAAAAATGTTATGTTGGAGAAATTCTGGGTTAAATTATCTAAAGCAGGACCCCTCACTGTAAGATTTATCAGAGTTTTTGGAATTTATACATTATGGTTTTCCAAGAGGTTATTATAATACATATTTTTTTCTAAACTTTACTGACCATAAAGTTCTGTTTTGGAAGAGTACAGAGAGGACTGGTGTTCTGTAAAATGCACTTTGTGAAATACTATTTTATTTGCCTCTACAAACCCTTAAAATTCACATTAACTTGTAAGATTAAAGCAAAAGTTGTTTTTTTTTTTTTCCCAAGGGTGCTGAAACCAGGAAAAGGATTTTTAGCCCTCTAGAGTTCAGATTGCTTATCTGTAAAATATTCTGTGGATAATGGGAAGATTACATATGATAATGCATGTAACTCGAGAACTTGGCTTGCAAGAACTCTATGGTCAACCCTACCCCATCATCTTAGCCCCATGCACTGTGTCTGCTCTTAAGCATACACCTTTTCATCCTGGTCCAATGAAACTATATCAGACCCCATGCCATGTATGTTGTTTTCCTTGCATGCACTGCTCTCTGTACCTGAAATGTCTTTCCATACTTTTTCTGCTTGGTGAACTCTTCTTCATCCTTCAAGATGGGGTATAAATAACACCTCCTTTGTAAAACTTTCTCTGAACCACACAACAGTCGATCTCTCCCTTGTACCCCTTAGTACTTATGTCTCTTGTCATCCTCATCACATTTTATTAAAAATAAAATATTTGTATATAGACACCCTTCTGTGACAGACAGGGGTTCTTTAATTGTCAGTGGTGCTCTTTAATCCTGTGTCCTAGCACCTGGCACATAGTTGGTGTTCAGTAAGACAGGGAATAGTGCTTTGTAGAGGTAAATGGACATCCAGCTGTCAGAAGAGAGCTGAAGTGCAGTTAAGTTAGGACCGTAATGAAATCACAGAGACAAGACTGTTTACTCATTAATACATAGCAATTTCAAATATGGAAACATTACCAGCAGAAATAGCATCTGAATTCCAACTCCACTGGCTACTCAAATAGATGTCCTCAATTCAAATGGTGAGCATTTGTAACTTAGAGAGGCTTCCTACTCCTACTTCCTACTTTCTCATTTTTTCTGCTTTCATGGCCACCATATCTCTGCATAAAAGAGGAAAGGAACAGAATGGCCTTCAGAGGGACTGAAATCATTATTGAATATATCACATCTTAGATCTTGGAGGGAGATCAAAGGAAAAACAATAATAGGTTTTTTTCCCCCTTTTGATTTAACTATGCACTCTGGGTTGGCTGTACATCATTCGTTTTAGAAAAAAAAGATAATTGTGGCAACAGCTGTCTATAAGAAGCAAACAGCAGGGTTGGCTTTATCCCAGGAGAAAAGATTCTCAGAGAATGAATTTACTCAGAATAATATCATTATAGAGATTTTATAATTAAATGGGGACCTATAGAACCCATCTTGTAATGCATAAGAAAATTGTGCTTGGACTAGGATTAAAGACTTTCCCAAGGTTACGAGAACAAAATACCCAATATTTAAAAACATAGATTAAATAAGACTAGAAAAATAAACCAGAGTAGACTTGGGGATCATTTAGCAAAAGTAATGTTATCAAGCTTTTGTCTTCTCTTTTTACCTTCAATGTGTGTGTAGTGTATGTCTTTTAATGTATTTCACCCTGACTGATCCTTCATGTTAGTAGGTTGTTTTAGCAGAGCTAAATGGAGAGGAACATCAAGGAAGGGCTTAGGAAGTGACAGGTGGTGTTTGTAAATGCGGGCAGGGTGGGTGATGCTTGGCCAGCTAGTGAGTGTAACAGTGGATCACCATTTGGAAAAGTTTTGCAAGCGGAATCTAAAGAACACTTCTTTAATTCTGATGTATTTGTTTTCTAATATAGAAAAACCCAGATTACTGACCATCTATTCTGCATTTTCTTTAAAACAAGCATTTAAAAAATTTAGTTAAAAAACAACAGAAAGCTTTAACATTTATGGAAGCCAGACAATTTAGATATGAAGCAATGGGGAGGTGAAAATGGGAAGAGATGGTCACATTATAAGTTCTGATCACGTGTGCTCACATCATGCCCAGTCATGGACTAAGATAGCTGTAGGGACTTGATCTTGCCACTGTCAAAATTCCAGAAACAGCAAAAATTAAGCCAAGTCAGTATAATTGTATTTAGTAACAGTGTATTGTGCAGAAAAGAACAGTTTGCAAACTGGGAACTTTCAAACCCAAAACTGATATGAAGTTCTTGGGCATGACATTACAGGATGGCTTGTAAAGTGACAATGAGAATGTTGTTTAACCTTTACAATGAATGGCTATGACAATGGGGATTTCCAGAAGGAAAGAGATTTATTAAAAGCCGTTATCTTATACCATTTTGGGGAGATGACAAGTTTGTTTTGCAATGATCATAGGCATTTACAAGAAATAACCTAAGTCTTGCTCATGTTCATGAAATGAGCTAGATTTAGTTTTGCTTACATGACTTAAATGGTTTTGTTGACTCCGGGAATTTTCAAGTGTGCTCCCCATCTCGTATTTTACTTTAACATCATGTACACACAAAGTTTTTACAAACTATCTGAAGATATACAAGGCTGGAATGCTAAGGTGCTTTTGCATTCAATGTCTTAAAAATGCTGTTTCTGTAGATCCTAAGACTTTGGATAAAACCAAAGCAGTGCATGGTAGCACAAATTTGCGAGTTACTGTTCTATTTTAATTTGTACAGAGAGTAACGGAAACCTTACCCTAAAGCCGGTATCTCACCCTTGTCATTATTGACATTTTAGACCATACAATTCTTTGTAGTAGACACCTGTCTTGTGCAATGTATGGTTTAGCAACATATAGCAACATTTCTGGCTGCTATCAATTATATGAGAGTAGCACACCACCCCTCTCAGTTGTGACAAAACCAAAAATTCCAGATACTGACGAACGCCTCCTGGGGGCCTAAATTGCCCTAAAGCACAGTGTGTGGTTTATTTGCTTACTGTAAAGTAAAAACTTGTCCTTCAGTCAGGAAAAGTTTAGTACTGAAATCTTTTTCTTTGTCCATCACACATATGTTGAACATGTTACAATGAATCAGAGGCTAAGGATACAAAAATAAATAAGAAACTGCTCTCACGAACTTACATTTTAATAAGGAAGACAGATGTGTGAAATAGATCATGATTCTGTAGGGTACAAGTATAATTCTGTAGAGATAAGTCCATGGCGCCACAGGAGCTCAAAAGATGCAGAATCAAGTTCCAGAGGAAGATCTCAGGGGAGTTCTGGAATGCGAAGCAGCTTTGCATTATTTTCAGAACTGTTTCTCCTGTTTTAGATACATTCCCTAGGAGGTAAGTTTCCTTCTAGCCACGTAGATGTGGGAAAATCAATAATATTAGTTACTAGAACCTGCTTCCAATAAAAATTACACAATTTTGTATGAAAGAAGGTGGTCCTGGTGAGGGACTCTCGCAGTGTCCCTGTGTGTTGCTGTGGGGAGTCATGGCGACAGAGGCGGTCAATCGCACGCATTTTCATCATTTTCAGAAACATAAAGGAAGCGAAGTCAATGCCAGGTGCGCCAGTGTCATAGCTTTAAAGAAAATGAACGGAACTGAGAATGTCATCTAAATACCCAAGAAAAATGATTTCATTACCCTCCCATGCTCTGTGGCCCTCGTTTGAAGAACTGAGAGCCAGAATTTATGAAGAATCATGTATTCTACCTCAATCACCGTATTAGAACACCTAAAAATATAAATGAACTCAAACTAGCTTGGATTTAAATTTTCCTTTGGAGAGGTGAAGATTCTAATTTTAAAAATTAAAATTCTATGCACAATGAATTAATATTATACTTCAGTTTTTAATTTAGATATTTGTTGTAAAGCTCTCAAATATAAATGACAGTATTATGTGACTTCAAAAAATGAAGACACTTTATTCTCAAGCACTTATGGTCTTATAGGGAAGATGAGTATAAAATAATTAGGTTAATTCATCAGACAGTAAAATTTGTGCTGTAGTAGGGAAGTTCAGGTGAGGAACTGAAGAATTATGACTGGTAAGTGAGGCAAAATGAGTATCAGTATTTGCTTTCTTATTTCTTGAGCAGGACGCTATTTGTAGGTTAAAAAAGTCATCTTGTACTGGAGCTAGTAGAAAGTTGTTACAATGTTTTCAATAGATTGTTCTTGAATTCATTTTTCTCTTTAATCAAAACAGTAAAAGGAAACTTTCTCTAAAAATATGTGAATACCCTTTTTTGTTGTTCCATTCTTCCATCCATCTGCCAAACAGCAGTTGTACTGATCTTTCCAAAACAAATCAAATCATTAATCCTGTGATTAAGTCCCTTCAATCTCTTCCCCTTGCTCATAAACTAAAAATCAAATCCCTTTCCATGCCCTCCCAGATCCTGCAATGAGCCTAACCTTCCTATCTCTCTGCCCTTGGGTCACGTCACTGTCTCCTTGTTCATTGTGCTCCAGCTGATCTGCGCACGCACGCACGCACGCACTCCCCCCTCCACCCTGTCTTATGACCTTTCTGTTCCCTCTGCTCTTGGCTCCTCCCTGTCCTTTGGCTGGCTACTTCTTATGCTTTACATCACAGCTTAAATGTCACTTTCCTAGGAAAGGTCCCTATTACAACCTGTGTTCGCTTCCTGCTTTATACTTCAAAGCACTCCTTAAGAGTAGAAATCCTTGTCTATTTTGTTCACCGATGTGTCTCTGAACAAGGCATAAGGAATAGTGTATAATCGCTAAATATATTTTGAATGAATAAACAAGTACATCCCTTCTAGTGTGTATCACACTAGATTATAAACTTCTTAAGGACATGGTGAATATCTGTCTTGTTTGGCACTGTATAACCAACACCTAGTCCAGTGCCCAGATTGACAAGATTGCCAAGAAATATTTTTGAAGATGGAAATGAATGAATAAATGAGTCATTTCAGGTAAAAAGCAAAAAAGCAATAGCAATATAAAAAGCCTATGATCCTACCATGAGGCTGCTAATAAGTATGGAAAGGAAAAGAAAAAAATTGGTGAGTTAATTTAAAAATTATAGTGTCAATATTAAATACAGTTGCAAATATGTACTCAATTTGGAATTATTATAGAAAAACGTCCTAAAAATTATTTATTAAACTAGATGTAGTCATTTTAAACAGTTCCACCCCATAGATATTCCATTATTAATATTCCTTATAAAAATTTCATTTTCCTAAATGCATAATAAAGGTTATTAGTAGAACTTCCTTTGTTAAGCCAATGGGGAGTTATGAAACCTTAAAATATAGATCATGGAGAAAAACAATATTCACATTATCAGTCTAAAGTGATTCACAATGTTGGCCACCAGATGGCAATGTCTGGGAAAACCATTCCCGGCTTCAAGAATTCTTTCTTCAGCCACTTGATGGCATCTCTCCATTGTTTTCAAGAACTCCACACACTCTAGATTCTTTTTGTGTTCCCCGTCTACATGGCTTTCATTTTACATTTCTTCCCCGTCACATAAATTCCCACCCACAATACCAGTCATGTTAACTTTTTATAAAGAGATCTTTAGGACATTCTTTTGAAGGGTATTGTGAAAAAATTTCATTCTAATTGTTTCAAACTGTACTTTAAGACAATAGAAAACTTTCCTTCTGTTTTAAATAAAATGGAAAGCTGTGTAGGATTATTTAAAATTTGTGAGGAAATTATGTATATATATATAATGTGTGTGTGTCATGTTTTTGGTTTAATGGCATTATGATTAGCTTGCGTAGTAGCATCAGGTTGTTGAACTGTAACAGTATGATTCCACATAGGGAGCTTTAAGCTCTATTCTTCCTAGCAAAATGCAGAATATTTAAACCTTATTTGCTATTAAAAACTCCTATGATTGGTTTAAATATTTAGGGTAAAATATATACATCCACACCAAAGCTCCAATGTAATTTAAACATTGATTTATAGTATTTGCAGGCAAATGAACCTTTTAAAATATTTTTTTTTCTTAAGAAAAATTTTCCTTTGAGCTTGGATGTTTCCTTATTAAATTCTTTGTTTGGCCTCATAATGGAAATTTTGTTTCACATTTTATAAAACAAAGCTTTGGGGATCATACTTTCAGAGATTCTTTTGAAGCATTTTAGAGGATGCTGCAGATGGGTTTTGCTATTAATAGTTTGCAAATGCTATTTTTAAGTCAGAGAGTATATTCCACACAAAACATTGTTTTCATTGCCCACTGTTTTAAAAGAAAATCATAGACATCTTAAAGCTTATTAGAGATTATCTATTTTTGAAATAAATATGTTTTTATATTTTTCCCTCATGAAGATTTTTATCTGTGTATCCTCAAATGGCTTTTGTTTGTACTTTATAGTATAAGTTTCTCTTCTTTCCACAATACACACAAATTATAATTATGATCTTGAGGGTTCTTCCAAAATGTTAGTTCTCAGGGACCTTGACAAGCACAGGGGGTATAACAATAATTAAACATGTGTTTTAATGCATATCAGGGCTCAGTTAAAAGTGCCTTGGCTGAATGAGTCCATCAGACAATGAAAGTAGTAATTAGCTACTAATAGGGAGTCTCTTCTATGCTCACTTAAATCAATTAAGGTAGAATTTTCTCTAAATAACAGAAAACAAACAAAAACTTAACTAGAGTAAAATATAGGAAACATGTCTCCTCATGTACATGAATAGAAGGACCAAGGTATAAGGTTTCCAGGGTTGGTTAACATAGAGCCTGGTGGATATCCTCTCTGTCTTTCTCTTCTACCATCCCCAACCTGTCAGCCTTGTCTTCTGGCTTGTTCCCTCACAGTCACTGGGTGATTGTATGTTTCTAGGAGTTACATTCAGATATTAGAATGTCTGGAGAAAGAACATTCCATCTTACCACACACAGAGTCCTGTGGTCAACTCCCTCTGATCTCATTGGTTGAATTCCCCTCTCTAAACACCAATGTATGGCAAAGCAATTTATGTCTATGATTGCTCCAACTATTCAGTTTACCACTGAGCCACATAGGGATGGGGAGAATTGTCCAATGAAAAACACCCAAGAGGAGTGAATGGCCTTTGGGTAGACAGCCAACAATTTCTGATGCTTTACTTTACTCTCAATTGCTAGAAGCTCAGGAGGGCTGAACACATTCATTAATCAGATAAGAGTTTGCTTTAAAATCTCAGTAGTTTTAATATTCTTGGGTCATGGACCCTTTGAAATGATGCTCCTTCAGCCTTTGAGGATATGCTGTCAACTAGGGAAAAGCTGGTCTCCTTTTTGTCCCCTCAAATATTTTATTATTGCATCCACTTTAAAGCTTTCACTCTAGCTAGTAAAATAAAGTATTTGTTATAGAATAAAGATTTGGGGTTCTGCACTCCCTTGTTTATTTTTTAATTCTTAAAAGACTATTTCTTTTCAGAGAGAGGGGAAGAGAGGGAGAAAGAGACAGAGAGAAACACTGACAGGTTGCTCTCATAGGACTGAACCCACAATCCAGGCATGTGTCCTGACTGGTAATCGAACTGGTGACTTTTCACGTTGTGGGATGACGCCCAACCCACTGAACCACACTGGTCAGAGTTCGGCCTCCTTGTTTTAAAGCTTGGTTCATAATTGTTGACTCCTATATTTTCTGCCAGCAATGGTAATTCTAGGCCTTCATTAATAACTACGCAGAAGAAAACAGTCTTTCCTGGCATTCTACTAGCTCATTACCCACAACAGTTGTCCCCTCACACTGAGAGAATAAAGGTCAGCTCATATGAATCCCATCAACTGACCTTCCCTTTGTCATTTCTGAGTCTCTCCTCCTTCTCTCCCATTTTTGGGTATGGAATACCTCTCCTCCCTTCCAATGCTATTTTCTCTCTACCGCTCTTTCTGATTCCTTTATCTCCTGACTCCTTGAGCCTTCTCATCCAGCCCTTCTCCAAGGACACTTTGGACTTCACCCTGACCCTTCCATGGCCCCTGCATGCAATGAGTTGCCAGTTTCTATTGATTCTCCCTCTGAGCTCTCACTCTTTCCCCTCCCTACAGCCACTATTGTCTCTTGTTGAGGTAATTTTAGGCTCTTGGAGCTCAGTAGACTATGTGTCTTGAATCTAGTTTTGCAATAGCCTGGCATTTAAAATAGAGTTCCTATTTTGCTATCTGTTAGTTTTATAAAGTATTCCGAGAGGTAACCTTTTGTTAATCTATATTTGCTTTGCAGTGCACTAGAATAACAGGGTGTACATAAAACCTGAAGAAGCTAAAATGGTAGCAACTAACTACCAGTACAGAGAGAGTATTAATTAAAGTGTCTTACAACTAAATCTTCCCAATATTAGGGTAGATAAACAGAACTGCGTGAATTTACAGAGGCCAATTTTGAGATGGCAAAATAAATCCATGACTAATCACACCCTGAAAATAGGTTGATAAAATTGTAGGCGACGTCAGTTAATTTTGTGAAACTAGTTATTTGTATAAATGGCTGTTACACAGAGCCGATTCAATTCTGAGTGTTCTTCATTAAAACCATTGTTTACTCTATTCCTTCTTTTTTTTTGTAGTTAAAATATCGGTCCATGTTATATTGTGACCAAGACCGAAGGGCTTGGTGAAATATCTCCTTTTCCATAATCATGTGCTGGAAGTGCAAAGGGGCAGAACTTTAAGTAATTTTGTTTTGCTTGTGCACTGTGCTCTGCTAACTGTTCCACTCTTGTTTTCATGGATTTCATTCATTCACAAATTGGAAATATGATCAGTCTTATTTTCAGATTTAACAAACATGCCTTTTCTAATTGTCTAAAATATGCATACTTTAAACATTTTAAAAACCATTCAAAACTTTAAAAACCTTAGAGTAGAATATAAAACATTCTGGTAAAACCATTATGGTGTTAGATCGTTCATTGAATTACTTCTCCCCCCACCAGTGGAGCAAGTGAGGGGTACATTAGGGAACCTAATCAGGATCCGAAGGACCAATCCTGGAATCCATTTCCCAAAGCCCTGTCCACATCTCACTCTGTAATTTTAGAAGTTTTAAAACATTATTTAAAACCACAACCAAACTCCAATTTTTTTCTTTAAGTAATGATTTTGTATCTGCTTCACTGAGAAAATAAAATGTATTCTTCATTAACTTCACTGGGTATCCTTACCTCTTCTCGTTTATAAATCCGTCTTCCACTCCTCCCCTTTTGAGGTCAGTGTAAATGCCAAACCCTGCATATTTGATAACATCTGTTCCTGAGCCTTTTAGCCACTGTCCTTCCAGTTACCCAGGCTAGACAGTTTCAAATCATTACTAGCCATTTCCCAGAGCCCCGACCAAGTAATTACTCATTCCTGTTCATTTAACTTCCTAATTCTTCTGTTCAGTTCCTACCTCATCAGTATGTCCTTCTTGCCAATTTATTCTTATTCTGAATTCCTTCTGCTATATTCTTAAAACAATTAGATTTATGTTAAGTCCTTGCCTCAGAAACATTCAGTGCCTCCCTGTGGTCTAAGGCTAAATTTAGATGTCTTCATTTTTCATTCATACTCTTCCTCAGTCTGACACAAAACTACCTTTCCAAACTCTTCTCCCAGAATAGTCCTGGTTTAGACATTTTGCATTTGCCAATGCTGTATCAATCATTATGACTGCCAGGCCCCCATTCGCATTGTTCTGTCTACCCAGAATATCCTCCCCACCAACCGGGACTCTTAAAGTCCTACTTATGTTTCCAGATCCGCTTTGAATGCCACCCAGATTCTCATAAACTTCTCCTGATTTCTTTAGCTAGAATTAACCCAACATTTCCTGTACTCCCTAATTTCCTTACAGCGCTATCAAATCACTTCACCTCTCCTGCTTTTTATTGTATCTAGTGGTTTATTTGCATTTTCTCCATTGGATAATATGTCTTTTGAGGAGGGAGGCTATATCTTACTTTGTAACCACTTCATTTCTCTGCTCCAAGCACTTAGCAGAGTGTGTTACAAACAGCAGAAACTCAATAACATTTGCTGCAATGAAATCTCCTGTTATTCAAATAGTCTGACTTATGTTTTGATGTGATCTTTATAATTTTATGACATTTACAATGAAAAGCAAATCACAGTGCTCAACTTTCTAGTATGTAATGCACTAGTTTGCTTCAAGTGGATTTTCTGTGTGTCCAAATAGTCGTCCTTTTAGCATTCAAGGCAGCAGGAGAGGGTTTGGGATGGCCTGAATGATTCACCCTGGTAGGAATTAAAAATGTCATCATTCTCTATGTTTATTGTGGTCTGAACACGATTGGCAGAGTGGTGAAGACCACAGCTGCTGGAAGAAGAATGGCTGGATTAGAAATCAGACTTTGCCACTCACTTTTGAGTCTCAATTTTATTATTAGACTCGGATAAAGGGGGCCTCTGCTTTGGAAAGCTCTGCTCTGGCCTTCCTCTGGCCACGATTTTCTTCACAAGAGGAAGAGCTGATGCTACAAAGAGGGCATGCTTACCCGGAGTCCGTATTTCTGCCTCTAGAAAGTGCTCACGATTCCAAGGACTTTCTACTCAGATGAACTCGTACCCACTTCCAGAACCTCCCAGGCCTCTTTCCTCAGCCTGTCTTCTTCGGGGAGATGACAGGCACACACTGACAGCTGTTTGATGAGGGGTGGACTGAGATCAGACGTGCAAGTTTAGATGTCCACAGACTGTGCAGGTGGTGTTCCTCATTGTGTGGGACACAGCCTGGGGGTCGGAGACAAGGGAGGGTAGGCCAAGGGATGGGGTCCAGAATCATCTTTCCCACGGCTTGCTGTGCTTGTGTGGAATCTGAGGAATTTAAGGATTCAAGCCTAACTTATGTTTTAATGATGGTGTATTGCCAAGGTAAGAGTAGAGAATGTATTTTATGCAACAGTTTATTAGCTTGGTTTATTACTTTTTGAATATTTAGATTCAAGGTGTGTGGGTCTCCATTTGTCTTCTTCCCTAAGCCTTGAATGTTCTAAGCTATAAAACTGAGATAATTAATAACTCCCTCCCTTACAGGCTGACAGTGTAGAGTAATTATGATAATCTAATCACAATGCATTGCCTGGTTCCTAGTGATTAGTAAATATAAGCTCCCATTAAGAGTGATAATTCAGTCTCCCATTCATTTGTTCAAAATATTATCTAGTAATTACAATACATCATGCATAATTTTATGTAAAAATGACAGGATTCCTGCCCTCATGAAGTTTACATCTTAGAGAAAGAGACAGTAAAGGCTTTAAAAAAAACTGCAAGTTACACTGAAAGCAATGGAAAAGATGAAATGCTAGAGAGTCACAGGGCAGCACTGTGCAGTCAGGAAAGCACACTCTCAGGAAGCGATAGTTGAGCAACGGAGGTGACAGTGGCTGGAAGGAACCTCCACACAGAAGCTGGAGCATGGGAATTCCAGGTGGCAGGGTGGGGACAAACAGGTGCAAAGGCTCTGGGGCATAAGTGAGCTCAGTGAGACTGGGGGCCATGAGGGTACAGTGCCTGCCAGTGCACCCCAGCCACACTAGTGTGGTATGAAATTAGTAAACAAGGGCAAGATAATTTTTGTGTAACAGGGTAAACAGCTTGCATTTTGCTTTGAGCAAATGGGCAATCACTGGAGGGCGCAAAGCGGGGGCTAATGTAGTCTAACTCACACTTTGAAAAGCTCAGTCTGCTTGCAGTGTGGAGAATGGTGAGTGAAATTGCTAAAGGCAACGACAGATAAAGAAAGAGCAAGAGTAGAAGTAGAGAAATTAGTGAGAACGCTATTACAGAAGGCCAGGCAAGGAGTGGTTGTGGTACTGATGAATCATAGTAATAGGAGCAGTACTAATAATAAAAATCATAAAAGTGCCATCAATATTTGTATCATTAATATAGCAATATAGTGATAGTAATATAGAATTGTTTTCTTTGTCAAGTTCTGAATTGAATACTTGTAGAAATAAATTTTTAGACAGCCAACTTAAATTGAATTCTTGGATCAAAATCTAAATTTTTTCATTGACATGCCATTCCATTAACAAAAGTCAAGCTTAAATAAATAGGCCACTTTCCTCCTTAACCCAATAAGTACCTAGACTCTTTAGAGGGGCACTTTGCAGTTATAGAGGTTGTTAGGGTGCAAGAAATGAGACATTTCCTCAGTAAACTGAGCATTTCACAGAATCTTCCAGCCTCTTGGAGCTGGAAGTCATCCTGTGGATCATGCCGTCATTTGCCAGGGAAGACAATGCATCTGGACTTAGGGACTGAAGCTGGACATGCCTCAGTTTCTTTGTGGCTTCTGGACTGTTGCAGCCATGCACCCCTGTAGCCCGTACCTTGTGCTGCTTAAGGACATTGGAAACTTATGCCTAAAATACTGCTTTCCACATCTGCTGGCTAGAAAAATTATTTACAGCTGTTGAGAAGCAATGATTTCCCAAGTTGACACATATGCAAATGTGAGAAATGTTTTTGTCTTAAAGTGTCCTTCCAAAAGCAATATTGTATATGAGTCATTCTGAATCTGTGTGCCCACTGGCGAAATGAGCATTGCTGATAGGCGATGAAATAAATGTCCCGAATAAAGCCACATGAGGTAGCTTTCACCTAAGAATATTTTAAATCAACACTAATTTGCCCCAAGTCCTGAGTCTATTTCTTCAACTTTTAATTTGAAAGTAAGTTTGCACCTATCACTTTTATTTTTCTATGGTTTGGTTTTTTTGTAAGATGACTTTAGATTTCATAGTATAACAAATTAGTGAGCTTATGAAGCATTCATACATTGCATAATAGAGTTGTAATATATTATGTAAAAATTATTACATCCAGGCTTCAATCCAGAATTATATTTAAAGTGTTGAACCAATTAAATTTTGGGATATATATGGTTTTTAAAAAAGCCACAGAAACTATAGTGAAAAGAGTTGCAAAGAGCATAAGCAGGGAAGCTTTGTGTCTTTACTACTGAAAATTTTAAACTTAAAGGTGTGAGACAGGAGGGTGTGGAGGGTGTGTGCTTGCCTGAGGTTCAAGGTCTGTTTGAAGGACGGCATTTAGGTGAAGTAACGTATTCTGCTGTTAACTGTAAACTCTATAAAGAAAAGATGGTTTTGAAGTGTTTCCTTCCATTTGCATTTCTCTTAGAAGCCAAGAAATGCGGAGCATTTATAAAGCTTTTCATCTTGGAAAGAAAAGATAGTTTTTTAAAAAGACACAATGTTTATACAAGTACTAATAGTTAACTAATAATATAAAGCACAATCTACATTGTAGGAAATTTTTAACATAGACAATTGGGTTTCCTACTAGGAGCCAAAAAGTTCAATTAAAATTTTATTCCTGGCATGACCTAGATACCACAATTTGAATTCCTTTCAGCAGACTAACCCCACAATGGGTCGGCTACAGATTTCTGTTTTGGTTTGTTTTGGATCTCCCTAAAAATGTTGATATTCTCTCCCTCTCTCACTCTTCCATTCTCCCTCTTTCTTCCTCCCTCCCCTTTTATGAATCCACCTTAAACGCTAAAAATATCTCTGTAAAAGTCTTAAACACAAGGTATCTCTTTTCAAATGCTTATCTTTGTTTTAAATAAGAAAAGATACATTTGTTGTTTAATTTTCTGTTTAATGCAAATATGTAAAGTAGTAGTGATACTTTCACAATCTGTATTAGAATCAATACAGACTTGGATAAAGGATGTTAAGGTAGGAAGTAGAGGTAATAGTCATGGCTACATTTACGATGTGTTTATTTCCACTCTTTGAAGACAATGCTTGTTCATCTCACTCTGGTAAATGAGGGGCCAGGGATCAATATATGAATTCGATCTAATTCCTGCCCTCCCAGGATTTGTCATTTGGCTAATTGCTCTTCTCCCAACCGTTATTTTGTTATAATGATAACTTAAACATTTCCTAAAAGAACCAAAACATATATTTGGTGTTGATGTACACATTATTTCTGAATCTACAAAATAAGTTTTTGATGATCTGGAATAGACACCGAAAGTGGTACATATAAGGCTCATCCAGTTCTAGCGGGAAAGAAACTTTACATTTATGTGATGAATTTCAAGATATGCTAAATTATTCCTCTGAACTATATTTAGATGCTATAAAGGTCTCTTCAATTAATCCTTGACAAAGAATGAAATCTTTCAAGCAAATAAATCCTTATGTAGCAAATGTTATGAATAAATTCCACAGGCGGCACTAATTAATTCCATTTTTTACATACAATGAAATTTTCTTTTAACAAAGACCTAAATAGGCAAAGCAATCTTTGTAAATTCTAGTTCATCAGGCTTTAAGGCAAGATCATAATTTCAAGGCATAATTTTATATTTGGTATACTTAAGGATTTGAAGTCAATAAATTGCATAAAAGTACATTTTTCTCATTCATCTTTAAAGAAAAAAGAGATCATCAATAAATTGGTCATTCTAAGAAATACATAGTGTATTACCATTCCAAATAATGAAAAAACACATTATATTTACAGTTAAATTATATACTGAGATTTTTCAGAGCAAAAAGGCAAATATTTCCTCTAACTAATGAAATCCCTATTTTGATTCATGATATTTGATATAGAAAGGTGATTTTGTTTTAAGTTTGTGCTGCTTTTTAGTAAAGTTTTTTTTCAAAATACTCATTTGATAATTTTTGAATGATAAAATCATGAATCAATGTGGTATATATTTTCCTAAAAATATTGATCTATATAGTAAATGTAATTTACTATTTTAGCTACTCAGAAGTGCCCTAAAGATATTTGAATTTCTAGAGCTATGCATTTTGAAATGTTTGTCTGTGTGAAATTTTTCAAAATATACCAATAATTGTGGTATTGAAAATGCTATTGTAAAAAAAATTTGTTTACTAAATTTTACTGCCTGAAATGTTAAAATTCCACATTGGACTTGTAGCACAAGGTTATAAAAATTTTGTCATTTTTTTCTTCTTCAAAGAAAGGCTGTCTCAAGAAGAGAGATGCATTTGGTCCAACATATTCATATGCACTTTTGGAATAGTCTAGTTTGAGATCTTTCATAGCACACTGTAGTTTTGTAACCACAGGTACAATTGGTTGAGGGTCACACCAAAGAGAATATTAATACCTCTCAGAGCAAGGAATGGCAGATCTTTTAAAGTGTTCTTCAAAAGTAGCATCAATATTCTTGAGGTATAGTAGGGAGAGAAAAAGCCCAAATACCCTTCTGCACTGAATAGCTCATTGTATAATATTACTTAAGTAGCATCAAGATGATCTCCTTTCCCTGTTTTTTTTTTTGACAGTCTTCACATTCTCACTGCTCAAGATTTCTACCAAT
Source organism: Tonatia bakeri (assembly GCA_004024845.1). Classification (NCBI taxonomy): domain Eukaryota; kingdom Metazoa; phylum Chordata; class Mammalia; order Chiroptera; family Phyllostomidae; genus Tonatia; species Tonatia bakeri. The sequence goes on along the minus strand of PVIA01008341.1, from coordinate 55,386 downwards.
TAGAGAGACATTGAATTTATAAGTAAATGGCTCTTGAAAACTGAAGATGTGTCATATCAAATTTGATACTCATCCTACCTTCATTTCATATAACTCCAGAAGGAGGCTTTCTTCACTCTGGATATGTTGGAGCAGTAGGAACTTGAGGAGAACTGAAACCTGAGAGATAAGAGAGAAAGATGACCAAAATTAACAGAGGGCTCCACAGAATAAAGTAGCCGTTTTTCCTGTTGTTGAGTCGATAAGTAAGTTTACATCACTGTATAACACTTGGATGGGGAGAGATAGTGATCATTTAACCTGAGTTAGGGAATGCTATATGGAGAGGGAAACCAGGCTTATTCCCTGAAAACTTAGGCATCATCTCTGGCAGAAGTTATTTATGATCCGTGCGAGAGGCAATAAAGGTAGATTAACTGAGGAGAAAAATGGATGTCCCAATAATTTAATACTACTACAGCTTTTTTTTTTTTTTTTCATGGACTTACCTTAGGGAAATGCATCGTGCTTTAGAAAACATGTTAAATACTGCTAATTCTTCACTGTAGTGAGCCATTAGAAATTTGATATGTAGAATATATACTCTCCAAGGGGAAATATGAAAATGAAAAATCTGCCCATCACTTTTGGAGATTCTTCTGATCTTTTGCTAGGGAGATTCATGTTTAAATTAAAAATAGTGTCAGAACTACAAAAAGATTAAATCCTATTAGAAATGCCAGAGGACTTTAGAAGGGAATTCATCTTCTAGACCACCCAATAAATAAAAGTGTAAAATTTGGACTTTTTTTTCTGCTATCCACACCTGCTCCTGGCAGAAAATGAAGCGGGTTTCTGAAACAATGTGCCTGGATAAAGAAAGACTACTTAAAAGCTCAAAGGGGAAATATCTCTAAAGGATACAATCTAGGGAAATGTCAAAGTCATATTGGATATGCTCTTGGAATGTGTTCATATTATAATCACCTCACTCAGACAAAAGCAAATTGCATTTGACTCGAGAGTATATACTAAGGAGACTTTGAATAGGTCAAGATGATAAATGAGGAAGCGTCAAAGCCATGCAGTCTAATTATACCCATTTCTTGTACAGCTCAGAACCAACCTATTTGAACATTTAGCTTCTTTTATACATAGAGTTTTTTTCTCAGAATAAAGGAAAAGTTTTACACAAAACTTGTAGTAGTGAGAAACACACCAGCATATCATGAACAATTTTGAGCATGCTAGTTACATAATTGCTGTAAGACAAGATATATTATCCTGCCTCTGTGTTGAGGGGACTCAATTAATGCTCAATTAATGTTTATGACTAGGTTGTCTAATATGTGGAGAGTTTAAATTATGAAAGGTAATTTAAGGCTGTCTGTTTTTATTTAACTAATATTAGCAGAGTGGTAGCTAATTTCTTCCAGCTTGAACATTCAGCAGAGGTGTGTCTTAGGCTCTCCTATGGCCAGGAAATCCTCTAGAGCTTGGGGAACACCAACTCAGGAAGAATGAATAGTAAAGTACATTTTAAAAATTCTTATTAAGAGAAATAAGATTATTTACTTATCTGAGGAAGGATCCCCCCAAACTGGAATTATCTTCTGGAGGGCAGGCCCCTTGTGGCATGGGTTCCCCTGCTAGCTGAATGATACCCATCTGTATCAGTGTACCAGCTGTCATCACTGTGAGAGGCTGCATTTAGCTTCAGTGAATTTTTTTCACTCAATACATTTGCCATTTGCCCATTTCATGACAGATGATTTACGAGGGCACCTGCCCACACTGTGCTGAGTGTCCAGCAGTTTTTGACCAAAAATGGCATGACCCCCATGCCCCACACTCCCTGTTTACTTGATCTCACCCTGAATAACTTTTTTTTGTTTCCCTGAATGAAGAAAGTCCTAAAGGCAAATATTTTGCCAATGTGGAAGAAGTGAAACAAAAAATGGCAGAAGCACTAAAAGGCACCAAAATAGATGAGTTTTGATGCAGTGGGAAAAAATATCTCTATAAGTGTATTGTATCAAATGGAGAGTACTTTGAAGGTGACTGAAGTTTAAACATGTAAGAATAGATACATAATTTTTAATAAATAAATTCCATTTTGGGGGGCCCCTCATATAGCACTTTTCTTCCTCAGCTTTTCCAGATATTTCTTTGTTTTTCTGGAGGGAAGAAAATGAGAAAAAGTAAATGATAGAACTTTAGAATCAAAAGAAGTGATACAGATTGAACAGTCGCTTCTCAACTTACAAATAAAGAAACTGATGTCCAAAGAATTTAAATGCCTTCCCATAAGACACACTTACTTGTGGATCTAACACTGGAAATCAGGTCCTCCAAACCCCAGTCATGAGGCACATAATACAAAACAAATTTGTTACTGGACACAGATAATTTATGTGTCTCTGGAAATGCTTTTTGTACGTTATGCCTATTAATTTCTTATATGGCATCTGTAGAACATACGGTTGCTGAGCTATTTAATTTTTTGTCATACCATGATAGGTAAAAATTTTTTTCTAGGCTTAGAACTTGATTTCCATGTTAGAAATTAAATGTACTGCAAAAAAGGAAGTTGTGAAACACTTTGTAAGCTCAATATTTGGATAACATACAAAGCAGTATGCATCAACAGAGAGACCTTTGAAAATATGGGAAGTTGAGTTTTTTAGTAATGAAAATTTCTGGGAAACATATCCAGATTGGCATTAATTTTTGTGTTCCCCTGTGCAACATTGCATATGTAATATGTAAATGTCAGAGTCTCACATTCAGGGAAAACAAACATTCACTGGCAATTTCCAGTATGATTAAAGTAATTTGCTGAAATAATATCATCAAAGAAAAAAAAACAAATGTGTGCTGTTAGTGATCAGAAACCCTGGAAGATATAGATCATGAAACAGATACCACTTTAATTTGTCTTTCTCTGATATATCTATAAATCATCTGCCCAAACTAGCCTAATTCATTTAGTCATTTGTTGACTTATTCAACAAATAAATATGCAACTTACATAGTATATGCTATGTTCTAGGTACTAGGGATACTTAGTGAACAGGATAAATAAAGCCCCCTATTACATGAGTCTCATAGTCTAATGTGGGAGATATACAATAAAGAATTAGAGATATAATATATACTATAATTTCAGGTATCTATGATAAAAATTAAATCAGGATAAACTTTCGTAGAGTAACTGGGGAAGAGCAAGGAAGGTTAAAGAGAATGGTTAGTCGGGGCAGGTCTCTCTGAAAAGGTGTAATTTGGGCACAGTCCTTATAAGTGAGTAAACAAGCCTTGCAGTGACATAGCAGAAGGACATTGCAGGGAGAAAATAGCATGGGCAAAGGTCCTATGGCAATGACCTTGTAGAGGAGCCTATTAAAGGAGAAAGGAGGAAGCTGAAGTGTGCTGAACTGGCAAGGTGCTATGGGATTCGGTTGGAGAGATAGTCAGGGGCCAGATCAGATGGAGAAAACTCAGTTTATAATAAGGAATTTGAAGCTAGTCCTTCTCGAAGCTTTCCCTTGGACACTTGTGACTTACATGTAGATAGATGTAAATTAGTTACCTATTCACTGTTTGTTAAAGGACTTCCTGAGTAAGCACTGTGAATATTTACCTTTACAAGTCCAAGGGAAAAGAACATCTATTGTGAAGAAGGTGGATTATAGGGTGTTATGAATTGAATTGTACATCACTGAAATTTATACGTTAAAGTTCCAACCTCCAGTACCTCAGAATGTGATTGTATTTGGAGATATGGCATTTGAGGAAGTAATTAACTTAAAATGAAACTACTAGAGTAGGCCCTAATTCAATATTACTGATGTTTTTAGAAGAAGAGATTAGGATATAGACATGTACAGAGGAAAAACAATGTGGACTCACATGAAACCAGTCATCTATGAACAAAGTAAAGGGCCTCAGAAGAAACTATCCCTGCCCACACCTTGTTCTTAAACTTTTAGTTTGTAGAACGGTAAGGGGACAACTGTGTAAGCCACCCAATCCCTGTGGTACTTTATGACAGCCCTAGAAAACTAATGAATCTGAAAGTCATCCAAATTTTCTACTTGTGGTAGTCAGCACCAGAGATGGTGCTCAGTGGTTCCTGCCTCCTGGTTCTCCCAGCCTTGTGTGGTTCCCTCATGTGTAGAATGGAACTGATTTGTGTAACCCATGGAAAGTAATGGTGACTTCCAAGGTTAGGTCATAAATAATATTGCAGGTTCTGCTAGCTGTCTCTTGGATCATTCATTCTGGGAAAAGCCACCTGCCATGTTATAAGGACATATGAACAGCCCTGTAAAGAAGTTCATGTGGTAAGGAACTCAGGGTCCCTGCCAATAGCCAGGCATGTGAGTGAGGAACCTTAGACGCAGACACTGCACTCCTGGCCGACATCCTGACAGCAACCTCACGAGAGACTGGGAGCCACCACCGCCCAGCCACACTGCCCTCCACCTTGACCCATAGGGATCATTAAATAATAAATGCATATTGTTGTTTTAAGCCATTAAGTCTGGGGGTAATTTGTAATATAACAATAGGTAAGTAATATAATAAAGAGAAAGGAATTCAACAAGATAGCTATATCACTTCTTGTGAATCTGATAGTTGGTCAGTGAGGTTTTATTCAGTCTGAATTGAAGGGAAGACTTTCAAGCTTCATTGCAAAAAGAAATTTCAAGCTTAGAATGATGTTTATAATGCATAACTAAATTTTTGGCTAGGGTTTTTGAAAGTTTGGCTTTTTGGAAACTCTGGAATGCTAATAAAACACCTACAATTTATTTAAGTGTGGTTTTAAACACATGCCCCCATGTGTTTAATTTAATCTTGAAGATAGCAATTTTTTCTGCTGTTTCCTAGAATTCACACAGTTATTACTCTAAAAGTATCCAGGCTGTTCCTCAGAGAATGATGGATAAGATGATTTTTTTTTAATGGTATAAATGATGCCTTTGCAAATTAAAATAAGACTTCATATCTTAATATGCCATTTAATTTTGCATATACTACTTATGCCAGGAAATGAGCAGTTTAAGATATCTGCATATAATTACAGCAGATATATTGATTGAATATAGTATTTGGTAGTGAAACTCTAATTATCAAAATTGTAATTTGGAGACATAAGATGTCTGTTGGCTTTAATGGATTACAGCTTTTACAAAATGAAAATGAAGCAAAGAGTCTTTGATAAAGTTAATATGAATTTTTCATTATTCTTTTGAATTTTAAAAGAGGAAAATAAAATTTATTTGTTTGAAAAGAGCATTATCTCATGTCTTTACTGGGTTTGCTAATATAATTAATTGTCCTATCCCATTCTAGGTAAGAAAAATGTATACCATTGTATAGAAAAGCATGACAGTAGAGTGAACACCTTGGCTTGCCTTTTCCTAGCTACAGGTGACACTTTCAAACAAAACTTCAGGAAGACTCTGGAGCTTGGGTTAGTCCTGAATGGAGATTGAGGACAGACAGCACATATAACCCTGCTCACAGAAGGAAGGTGACCTCCATACTCCCCCAAGACAACTGTGTGATGATGGGGTCTAGAGGGTTAGCTCATCAAAGCACAGTCACAAAGACAAGACAACAGAGGAAGGAGAGATACAAAGGTCAGTGTGGACCAGGAAAGGAGAGGATACAAATTAAAGAATCCGTCCCTCGACTCTGAATCCAATTTATAAAGTGCATTAGAATATGCATGAGGGAATGAACAGGGTAAGGATTGGGAACAAGTAATACTGTTATAGCAAATTGCTTGGAAAGCAGGGTGGTAGAACATTGATAGGATGTACATTGGGGTCATATCCATTTCAGTGTAACTTCTGGTTCCACTATCTACTAATCAATAGTCTGATCTTGGCAGGTTGTTATGATGGTGCAACAACACAGCTCACACAGGCCAGACTAATGTGTGAGAGTGCTGGCTGCCATCTGTTTCTAGACTGGAAGCTCCAGTGTCCTGTGTTTGCTTATTCTTTTCCTTCTTAGAATCTGCCCATTTGCTATTAACAGCTGCTTGAAATCCTGCTCTTTAAGGCTAGTCTGTATTTTTAACTTGTGAAAGGTGATACTTTATTAGCTAGCAGGCATCTTTTAAATCCCAAGGGGAACATAATGCCTTTGGGGGACTTTGAGTTCAAATCCTTGAAAAGACTAATATAAATATATTTAAATAATAACCTAAGTTTTAAATTTATTATTTAAATGTAAGTATGTGTGTATAGATAATATGAGTATTAATTTTCTATTGCTGCTGCAACAAATAACCACCAACTTAATGGCTTAAAAAAGCACACATTTATTCTCTTGCAATTCTGGAGTCCAAAAATCCTAAAATATTAGGTGGAAGGCTCTTGTTCTTTCTGGGGGTCTAGAGGAGAAACTTCTGTGTCTTTGTCTTCTAGTGGCCGCCTGCATTTCTTGGTTTATGGCTTTAAACCTTCTACCTTCCAGTCTAGGCGGGGCATCTTCCAATGTCTCTCACTCTCTGCTTCCACAGTCAAATCTCCTTCTCTGACTCTGCTTTCCTCTCCTAAGGACTCTTGTTATTACATTGGGTTTGCCTGGATAGTCCAAGCTCATGTATACATCTCAAGATCCTTGACTTCATGATATCTGCAGAGTTCCTTTTGCTATGGAGGGTAACATAGTCATAGGTTCTGGGGATGGAGACATGACAGGGCCATCATTCAGCCTATGACATTCTCCACTTAGGTTTAATGGTTGAATAATGATAACTCATAAGTTTATCTTTAATAACAGTCACAGCAGACAGTTTATTAGCAGACCCTGCAGGCTGCAGGCGTGCCATTTACTGTTATAGTGATAGTCAGTTTTAAATATCACAGCTGTTTTATTTTTATTTTTTTTTCAATTGTGGTTGGAATTCAATATTATATTAGTTTCAGGTGTACAGCATAGTGGTTGGACATTTATATAACTTATGAAGGGATACCCTTGATAAGTCTAGTACTCACCTGACACCGTATAAAGTTATCACAATATTATTGGTTATGTTTCCTATGCTATACTTTCAATCCCCATAACTGTTTTGTAACTTTCAATTCATATCTCTTAATCCCTTCAGTTTTTTCACCCTGCTTCCCAAACCCCCTTCCATCTGACAACCATCAGTCTGTTCTCTGTATCTATGAGTCTGTTTCTATTTTGTTTGTTTATTTTGTTTTTTAGATTCCACGTATAAGTAAAATCATATGGTATTTGCCTTTCTTTGGTTGACTTATTTCACTTAGCATAATACCCTCTAGGTCCATCCAGGCTATGGCAAATGACAAGATTGTGTTCTTTTTTAGAGCTGAGTAATACTCCATTGTAAATATATACCACAGCATTCTTTATCCATTTGTCCATCAATGGACACTTAGCTTGCTTCCGTATCTTGGCTATTAGAAATAATACTGCAGTGAACGTAGCGGTGCATATATTTTTTGAACTACTATTTTGTATATCTTTGGATACATATTCAGAAGTGGAATTTCTGGGTCATATGGTGGTTTTGTTTTTTGGGGAGAAACTCCATGCTTTTTTTATAGAAGCTGCACCAATTTGCAATCCCACCAACAGTGCACCAAGAATCCTCTTTTCTCTATGTCCTCACTAATACTTGTTATTTGTTGATTTGCTGATGATAACCAGCCTTGCAAATGTGAGGGGAGATCTCATTGTAGTTTTAATTTGTATTTTCCTAATGATTAGGGTTGTTGAGAATGTTTTTGTATGTCTATTGGCCATTAGTACGGCCTATGAAGAAATGTCTATTTAGATCTCTGCCTGTTTTTTTAAATCACATTGTTTGTTTTTCTGGTGTTAAGTTGTATGAGTTCCTTATATATTTTGATGAATATATTTTTTTATTGTCCCAATCTAAATGCCTCCACAATGTAGATGTTAAGTAGCCATATTCCACAGAAGAACACTACTTTCTTTCCTGTGTCACTGTTGGGGAACTTTTGCTGGTACTGGTTAAACTGTGGCTCTGAAACCTAGTGAAATTGAAAAGTAGTAAACAGACACTTTCTCTCTGTTTTGTGACAAATACTTTACTGTGGTCTGAGTACTTTGAAGTTTGCCTTTTAAATGTGAAAGAAGACGAACCCATAAAACAAAACAAATCTGCACTTTAGAGATAAGAGACTTGGGAAGTAGCAGAACTGCATTTACAATCCCAAGTCTTGGAAGCTTGACTGTACCCCTAAGTTGTCTTCAGTTTATGTCCAATTGTGTATTTCACTGCTTTAAAAGCAATGCATATCAGTGCCCTTAAATTACTCAAAGTAAAGGCATAAGGAATCCAAACCACATCTATTTTGCAAGTACAGAGTTTTGGGAAGAATTTTTTTGTTGTTGGCTTTTGTCCAAGTTGGTCTATAAGTACCTTTGTATTAGGTCACTTTGTTAAAGTTACCTATGTTAATTATTGGAAAGAATACATGCAGACAACTTGTGGTTGGGAGTTACTACGTCCCCTCCCAAAACAACAACCATAAGAGTGAAAAGATCTCCTTTTATCACCAGGATAATGCATGCTCTCTGTTAGTAGATTTTATTTATATAATTTTCCGACTCTGATCCTTATTAAACCCCAAGCATTCTGGGGAGATAGAAACTGTTATCAGTCACTGAGAAATGGCTAACCATTGTATTTTAGTCATTCACAAAGACAGCCAATTATTCTTTATCCATTTATCAACAGTCCACTGCTTCATTTCACTTGAACAGATGCATTTTCAGCACACACTAAGGGCCAAGTACCACGGTAATTTCCATGATCACATAAGGTGAATATAAGATAGTTTTTGTCTTTCAAGACCTAATGATCCCTTAAGGGCACATAACAAATGTCAGAATTGTTTCCAATCCAAGTGGTAAAGAAATTGATGCTTAATTTTATTAATTTTATTAAACTTCAAACAGCTTGGCATACATATTCATTTGCAGTAACTCTGATGGCTTCATCTCCTGTGACTGTATTTCCTTCATCCTTCTCCCTCTGGCACATTCTAACTTTCTTGCTTTCCACCTCACCCATGTTTTATTCCTTGACTTGTTTAATGCAGTTTCCAGAATTACCCACGGCCTGATAGACCTTGATTTCAAGTGCCTGTGTTTAGATTAGTGACCTGGCCAAGGCCTGATCACACAGCCACTTCTGTCCTCATCATGCCACTATCACACTTGGACCTTCAGGCAGCATTGTCATGTAATATATGTGGCTACTGAGCACCGGAACTGTGACTAGTCCAAATGGACATGCAATTTCAGTGCAAAGCATGCACTGAATTTCAAAGATGTAGTATGGGAAAAAGAGAGTAAAATATCTCATTAACAATTTTTGGTGCTTTGAAGTATATTGGATTAAAATGGTAAAATAATTCTGTTTTACTTTTTTTAATATGGCTACTAGAAAATTTAAAATTGCATAATATTTGTAATACATATATAATCTTTAATATTAAAAAGCACGTTACACTGATTCCACAGCCCTGCTCTAGGGCAGCAACTTTTCCAGTAAATGGCCAGATGGTAAATGGTCTGGGCTTGTGGTCACAGACCACAGGTAATGGACGAGTATGGCTGTATTCACAAGCTGTCCTGGATGGGGTCAGGCCAGATTTGGCCCATAGACCATAGTTTATGGACACTTGACCTAGACTTTAACCAATGGGTAACTATTCCCTACAAGGATGTTGATTTTAGTTGGTTTTTGGACCTCTGCCTCCCTCTCTCTCTGAGTCATTTTCATTAACTCACAAGCACACCCACATCTCCCTGTGATCCCAGCAGTGCTCTTGATCAGCCATCCTCACAGTTTTCAATTGTCTTGGAATAAAGGCCTATGTGTGAGGCCCTCACAACAAAAAGTCGTAAAAGTAACTAATTTGCATATAAGACAATATGATAAATGTTAGAGCAAAATGCTGCAGGAACACAGAAGGATGTGGTCTGATTCAAGTGAATTAAGTTGTAGTGTGGCAAGAAAATATTTGGAGGAAAACAGTAATTCCTCTTTTTCTAGGTCATGGTCACTCCCGGGCCATAAGTTGGGTGGTAAATGAGGCTCCTGCTTTTCCTCTCTAAAAATAAATAAATAAACTCTTTAAAAAAATCTGATGTTTCTCATTTGTTTTGTATCCCTTCCTTAAAAGGGTAGAGTAAAAAAAAAAAAACAAATAATGGTCTTGTGATTAATGACACCACTGTAAAGATTTTAAAGTTATTGTAAGCTTAAGAATAATAAACCAAAGAAAGAAACCAAATCTCGTGTTTAATGGCTGACAAACTTTTCTCTGTAAAGGGACAACTAGGAAATACCTTAGAATCTGTGCACCACACAGACTCTCTCACAACGATTCAACTCTGCCAAAGGCAAATGTCATTGAATGTGCATAGCTGTGCTCCAGTACAACACTATTGTGGACACTGACACTTAAATTTTATGTAAAGTTAATATGTTATGAAATATTATCCTTTTGATTTTTTCAACCATGTTACAATGTGAAAACTGTTCTTATCTCACGGGTCATGTGATGACAGACAGTGAGGTGGATTTGGCCTGTGGGCAGTTGCTTGCTATCCTTACCAAGGATAGGTCCCCTTTCTCATCAGCAGGTGTTCCTACCCTCTCCCTCGAATTTTGCTGAGCTCACTGACTGTCTTTGTGTTCCAACGATGATTTGTAAGATATTGGAGAACAAAAAAGGTAGCTCCACTACCTGGTACTGATTAGCTAGAGATTATTGTGAAACTTCTTTTTTGTTTTTGCTCCATCAATTTGAGATTCATTCTAGAGAATAATACTTTGTTGAAGGAAATAAGTTCTCTCCTTCTCCCCCACCCCCACTTTTCGATCTCTCTCTCTCTCTAATTGAAAGCCCCTTTCCTGGGTTAGATGTTTTAACTCAAGATGACTCTTGGAACTGGTTTCCTTCTCTGAGTTAAAAGTAAATTTTGCTTATGAAAATGCAAACATTCACTTTCTAATATTTATAAATTACAAGGTTATTTCTTTAAAAGCAAGCAGAATTAGCAATCATGATGCAGAGTAGAAATGGGGTATCAGTTTGCTAATCACTCTTTCCCACTGTAACAATGGCCAGCATTCTGTTTCCAACCATGGCATGTGAATAGTGAAAAGGGTCGAAGTTTCAAGGTTTACATTGCATCCAGATGGGCTAAAAGGTCTATATTCATGTGAATTCTCACAAGTAACTAGTTTCATGGACTGCTACTAAGGTTTTCAACTTTGCACAACTGGAAATGTTTTAGGCTACCTAGGGTTTTAAGATATGTAATAAAACTTCACAGTAATTTTTCAGTCACTGGGTTACATTTATGTATATATGTCCTGGGCCATTTCACTCTTTATCTTGGGAAGCAGGACAATAAGGGGAGGATTATGGTGGGCAGTTTAGCAGTTACCACAGAAATGTTCAGAGATATTATTTTGATCATGAGGCTTATTCCTGTGGTGGTATATAATTGTAATTAGATAATTTACAAAAAATTATGTTAATTTATTTTTGTAAGCTTTATTAACATTAATAAAAATATAATATTTTATTTTGTCTTCAAAGACCTAAGTAGATTCTTAACTCCTGGAATTTTACCACAGAACCAATGTTAATGCAAGCCAAATTTGGCCTTCATAGAGCAATTTGAGCTATTTATTCTTAACACCCCCCTGCTTCCCTACCATACCACCATCAAATGTTTATGTATCTTCCGCTTCTACTGACTTTTAGTTCAGGTTTGGGGGTAAGGATGAAAGTCAAAGTGTAGAATTTCAGTGTTTCAAATGCTTTTTATTCAGTGGACAGTTCCATCTAAGGGAAATGCCAATTTGGGGTAGGTAGGCGTGCCAGATAAAAACAATTGTTTTAAAATCCAATAGTGTTATCTCTGCCCTGATTTTTTTGCAAAACACCTCCAAAAGTTAATTATCTTTTCAAGACCTCTTTTTTTCTTTTCAGGACTGGAGATGACAGAACAAACTTGAAATAATACTGGCCTTTTCTTTTCAGCTTCCATCCCTCCTCTGCACCCCTCTAATGTAAGATACCTTGTTCCATTGGTCAGGTGTGGTCCTAAGGAAAGGAAACTTTGGGGAGAGGGGTACAATTTTTGTCAAAGATTGGATCAGCATAACTTGGGGATATCTAAGTAAAAAAGTTAAGCTATGTTGGAGAACTGATAAAAATAAAAATGACTTATTATCGTCATTATATTTTTTATTTATGTTTTTTTAAATTGATTTTTCAAAGGGGCAATGAAGGTCTGTTAGAAAACATTAAAAAGACCAATTGGTTTTATATGACATATTTAAAAATACTTTAAAATTCATTCTCATTTTGAACAATAACTGATTCATGGAGCTTCTGTGATTACACTACATATTATTACTACATGGAAATATTATATGGTGCACACTATAAAGTGCCAGGTTTCCACATGGTGAAGAATTAACCAAATGATGTACAATATCTATTACAACATCAGTCATATATCTCACACTTATCTCTTCATCTTTTATGAAAAAGTCACTTTAGGAAATGATGACCAATTTGACCTAATTGTGTACTCTATTGAAGAATCCCATTTTTTCATTTAAAAAAGGTGAACTATAGGAGATATATTACTTATCCTAGGAATTAGGTCTGCAATTGTTAGTGACATGTTAGGTGTTTATATCATATCTTAATTCTTTTATTTAAGAAAAAAGAATTTTAAAAGAAATTGGTTGCTTGATCCTCAAGGAAAAATGTTATCACTTCTATTCAGAGTCCAGGTAAAGAGCGTGGACTTAAAAGATCAACTTTATTCATTTGTACTAATAGCTGCTTAGTCTCCTTGTTTAGCTTCTGTGCCCACTCCAACTGCTGAAAAGAAGAACATTCCATAAAGACTGTCTGAGGTATATTTGGGGTAAGTTAGAGAACCCGTTTAGTATACTACAAATCATTTTTGTCCTGCAAAGTATTTTGCAAACCTATGCATTTTCTCTTCTTGGTAAGCTTTCCCTTTACCCCAGCCATCTAGTGTCCCTCATCTTTTCCTTTCAAATTACTGGGGAGTGTTCTTAGAATGGAAGCCAAGGCTTCATTTGCCTGATTTCTTTCCCTGAGGTGACTCTTTCACACTTTCATTTTTCCTAAAATCACCATGTGCAAACACGGGGATTTCTGTCATTGTTCATGAAACATACCAGTAGACAGTTCAATCTGTTCCTTGTGGTGACAGGAGTCATTTATTAATTTGTGTGAATGAGTCACTTTTGTGACTATACAAAATGAAAATTTGGGAAGGATGAATCATTTTTGAGCTGATATCTTTTAGACAACATAGTGTATAGTTCAAAATGTAAAAACATATTTTATAGGAAAGTGCATAATTAGTAACATAACTCTTATTTTGTCTGTGTCCTCAAACAACCCCTAATGTGTTTTAACACTTCACATAGCATTGCATGTAATTTTAGTTTAAAGTGCCCAACAGACTTGGCATGGGCACCATTGCATCCCCCTCACTGTCCTGCCCGGCTCCATTCCTCCCCAGCTGTCCTCCACCCCACTAGGATAAAGAAGCACACCTAGGAACAGATACTCAAAAACTCAAGCACATGCAAAGTGGAACACATTATATTTGAGCTCCATGAGTAGCTTTTTTTAAGCTTTGAGACTAAAAAACAATATATATTTCATAGAAACAATCTTTCTTTCCCTCTGTTTACACTTAAATCTTTAAAATGGGATTACTAACAATTCTGTTCCTACATGTGGCACTAAATTGACATTTAATATAATGATGGTTGCTGATAGCTGATGCTTGTACAAAATTCCTCATGCTGTGCTGGGAACTCTTTAAAGCACCATAGTTATGTTAACTCATTTAATTCTCACAACAAACTTAAGAAGTAGATACAACTCTAATCATTTACAGATGAGGAAATTGAGACACATAGAGGTCAAGCAACAATTTCAAGGTTACACAGCTAGTGTAGTCCCTAGGAAAGCTGCAGTTTCAACCCAGGCAGTCTGTCTCCAGAGTATTTTACCTTCCTAGAATCTAACATCATTAATACTTAGTTTTTCCCAGCCCCTATTGAGTCTTTAAGACATAATTTTGGCTGATTAAACCAATGAGCAAATAAAAGTTAAAAAAACACTGGAATTTATTATATCTTGATATAAAAGCAAGCATGGTGGATTTGGCTGCAAGTTACTGAGACATGTTAAAAGGGAAGAAGAGGTAAAAATAATTTCGAATATGCATTATGAGGAGAATGTTTTCCAGATTTGCAGATAAAGGAGAATGAAGCCAAGTACGGTTAATACATGTGTATGATGTGGTTAAGTGGTGAAGCTAGCATTGTAAACAGTTTGGTCCTGCTCCAAAGCTTCTCTGGAACCAGTCCTTCCTCAGAGAGAGTGTATCAGTCAGTGTCAATCAGACAAGCAGAACCAGTAATACATGTGGGCTGGCCAAACCAAATGCTCCTGGGCGCCAGTCTATAGGTCACCAACTTGCAAACTTGCTTTAAATAATTGATATTGTTTTCATATAGTCAGGGCATACCATGGTATTACTTGCCAGTTTTGGAGTATCTCTTTTACCAAAGAAAAATTTATTATTCAATATTTATGTTATCCTTGCTTAGAGAATCCTTTTCTAATATCTGCTATGTATCAGACACTATTTAAAACTATTTACATGAATTTTATTATTTAATCTTCATAACACATTTACAAGGTGAGCTCTATCATTACCTTCATCTTACTAACAGGGATGCAAAGACTGAATTACCTTGTTGGTGGCATAGTTGGCATTGAAACCTGAGCAGTCTGGCTGTATATTTCAAACTCTTAAAAATGATTTTTCACCAAAGCATTACAACCAAGAGTACAGGAGTTTAACCTGACACACAATCCTTCATCATCCAGGTGAATGCTGGACCCAGTAGACTTCTATGGGAGGCTTACTTATATCTGCTATACCTGGAAAGATGCTCAGAGCAAGCACAAAACAAAAGTCAGAAAGTATTAAAAATAACAACCTGAGATCTCTATCATCCTATGAAGTCCGCGCTAGAGAACTCTGTAACCCAGTCCTGTTAAAATATTGATAATTGAATCATCTTGTAAACTGTTCATAAAGACAACTTATATTTCATCCTGCTTTATAGCAGAGTGCTATGCAGTTGCATCTAGGTGCATGAACAATGGCTTAATAGTCCTATCTTAGTTTTCTGTGGAAATCTATAGATATCTTGTGAGAATTGCAAAATAAAATTTAAAGAAAAGAAAAACTCTTAATGTTTCTGATATTTATTTGGTTTAGTGGAAGTTTAATTGCCAGGCATCAATTAGGAAACCAAACATTAGAAGATGATTGGGGTGGGGTCAGGAGGAGGTGACAGTGTCAGGTAGGTCAATATGCAGGGGGGGAAGAGTGAGTGTGGCAAAATACATGTGACCTTTATTAACAGAAAATGCAGACTATGAAACTCTATCCATGATATTAGAGTACAAATGCAAATATTGAATATACAAATGAACTAGGAGCAAAAGATGACAGAGATTTAAAGCTATACAATTGGAGATGGGAATATGGGTGATGGGTTTTTTGTTTTGTGTTTTTTTGCTTTCTGTTATTTCACTGAAGTAATTAATGTATTAAAAAAGAAAAAAAAACAAATAGTCCAAGAAGTTTGGAAGCTAAATAAATATAACAGTATAGCAAATAAGAACAAAACACTATTATGTAGTACTTAAAAATGTATATATATGTGTGTGTGTGTATAAACATGTATATGCTTATACACACATATTTATACACACACACACATTTCACAGTATTCTTTAAAGTGACGGTTGATGTCTGTTCTGCATTGCTTCTTTTTGTAGTTGATGAAATGAGAGACAGGGTGTCACTGTTTCTATGTGCAATGTACATGCCACTGATCCTAAATGAGTGACCTACTTAGGAATTGGTTCAGGGTGATTATTCTTGGTGGTTTTTGTTGTTGCATATATTTTGATAATACCTCATCACTTTTTCAAGTCTAGCTGAGTTCTCAGAACTAATTAAAATCAAGGTTCCTTTTTTTTCTAAATAACTTCATACTTCCAACTATGGAGTATACTTAATATTATAGTAAAACCCATTATATGTGGGTAAAAACATTTCCTAATGCACATATAATAGTTAAAGTGAAGCTTGCTTCTGTGGCAGGTGAATCCAGTGGTTTAGCACCATAGGACTTTGCCTCTCACTCATGTCAGAAATCAGGGAGGGTGCTCTTGGTTATGCAGTTGTCCTCCAAGCAGTAACCCAGGGCCCAGGCTCCTTCTGTTCTGTGGTGTCATCATCCTCAGTTTATGATGACCAGGTTCACACTGGGGGCCATATTCACTCCAACCAGTGATCACCTTTGGGAGGTTTTCCTGGACTCATTGGGTCAGGAGATAGAAGGTATTCTTTTGCTCAGTTGTATTGGCTATAATGCAGCAACAGGGCCACGTGCAACTAAAGAGATGGCAGGAAACATGGGGTAGCTGTATGTGGGAGAAAGAGATGAACAGGATGTGGTGACCACATAGTCTGCCACAATCAACTTTCTTGGTCACCACGTATCTATTTTAGTGTTTCTCCCACACATGGAATATCCTCATCCCCTTCCCATGGGAAATTCTAAACTATTAAGAAGAGCCAACAAACACTTAATAAGTATTTCCATGACCCATAATTGTAAATTCAGTTTTTTATTTAGTAGAAACAAAGAGTAAATGGGAAAAACCTGATCAAGCTCCTGTTACCATAACAAATTACAGAAATAGCAAACAGTATCATCCCTATTAACAACATGAAACAATTTCAGTATCTATTCTGTAAAATGTTTATTTTTTATTTTAAAATATATATGTATGTATAATTATTTTCACTATCTAAATTGAATGGTTTGGATGTACACTGAATTCTTTTTATTTTCTTTTTATTTGTTGTTGTTCAGTTACAGTTGTCCCACCTTTTTCCCCATGGCTCACCCCACCCCATCCTCCCCACTCCTACACTCAATCCCCCTATTGTCCATGCCTGTAAGTCCTCTACTGGTGTTCCTCTGCTTGCCCCTTCCCCTTCTTTACCCTGTTACTCTCCTTCCCGCTCTGGTCACTGTCAGTTTGTTCTTTATTTCCAAGTCTCTGGTTCTATTTTACTCATTTGGTTTTTTGTTGATTAGATTTTACTTATAGGTGAGATCATATGGTATTTGTCTTTCACTACCTGTCTTATTTCACTTAGCATAATGCTCTCCAGTTCCATCCATGCTGTTATGAAGGGTGGGAGTTCTTCTTTCTTTCTCCTGCATAGTATTCCACTGTGTAAATGTACCACAGCTTTTTGATCCACTCATTTACTGATGAATTCTTATTAGTTGATGCTTTAATGAATGCTGAAAATGTGAGAAACACAGAAGGATTACACATTGATAATGATAAAGAAATTGAACTCCAGTTAGTGTAAATCATTTTTCAACATCAAACCACTTATTAGTAGCATAGTTTCCATAATCCACATGGCACTTTTGCATTTTAGATTTCTTACTTGAATGATTTACTGAGTGGCAACACTATCCACTGACTTAGGGGATGCAAGAGAATAAAAAGAAGTCTGGAAAATAAAAGAAACATGTTTGTGTTGAGTTTTGGACTTACTGGATTTGAGATGAGATATTTTGTGAGCAAATTTAACAGATCATTTAAACTTCAGTTTTGGAGACAACTAAAAAGTTAAGTATTAGGAATAGAAAATGAATAATTAGCATGATAGTATTACTTGAAATTAAAGGAGGAAAATAGTTATTTTAGGAAGCACTGGAAGAGAAAGAGGAAGATGGGAAATAAGCAAGGATAAGAAATGAAGGGAGATATTGGAGCTGAATTCATTCAAGAAACTGAACTTTGAAGAGAATTTGGGTTAATATGAGAGAGTAAAGTCGTGAGAGTTCAGAAAAGAGAATGGACAACAGCATCATCAAATACTAAGTGGAGTCTGAGAAGGGCACCAGTGACCTTTTTCAGGTGTTTTCAATAGAGTCAGGAGGGTGGAAGGCATTAAAATGGATTGAGAAGCAGGGCAGAGAAGGAACAAAGTGATGGCCACAGGGGAAATGAGAGGGAGATGAGACTACATCATTATGGTGAAAAGGAAGATGAAAGGGGACTTTTGAGAATGTAGTATATTCATTATAAAAACCAAAATAATCTTCTCTCATCTTTGGAGAAGTGTATCTAGTACCATAAATGGTTTTTAAATAATCGTTAATATTATATCTTTACTAGAGATTTTTACAAGCACATACTACTTCTCTTATAAATTCCTTTAAATGATTTTCCATTCATTTGGTAGCATTCTTAAGATTGGACCTTACATTGCCAAATTACTTTCAGAGAATAAAACAACCTACCTTATTTTACCCACACCTCTTCAGAACTTTTAAGCTGCCACAGAAAGGAGAGAGTTACAGTGACACCCTTTGGACTTCTTGTTCAATATTTTTAGCTATAGTTACATGAAGATTTAAGACACTGGGCTCTATAAGCTTAGAAATAAAGGTCACTGTATATGAGATACGTTTTTCTTTTCTTCTTTTTTATTTCACTACTGAAAAGGCAGGGCGAAAATGAAACAAGTCTATCAGATCGTTATATTCATCTCTACATAAGGGAGCCGAGCAGCCAAAGAGAGTGTCTCGTCAGCTCTGCAGGTCAGGAAAGAGGAAGGTAATATGTTACCTCACAGATAGTATGTTAATTCACACTCCAGTTTTCTGGCCCTTGATGATGTGGTGGATTCAGAAAATTGCTGTTCATTTGTCTCTTACAAAAATAAAACCATGTTCAAGTTACAATAATAATTTACCCACAAAAATTTATATTTGAACAAGAACTGCTCCAAATTATCAAAACGGCAATGCGTACCGATAGTTCTCTCACAGTATTGCAGGCACGTATAATACAGTCCAGCACAGAAAATGTCTACAGAAGCTGTCATTGGGGTTCAGTCACTTAACCAGGTGGTATAAAGTATTCAATTTAAGAATGAATGAGTCTGTGTGAATAAAAATAAAAGAAAAATAAAGATAACAGATACAAAAATGTTTCAAGGAAGTAAAGCATTAACTGCGATTTTCTAGTATAAAAATGAGCTGGAAAGGCCATTCATGGAAAGCATTGTGAAAGGATATAAAATTAGAAAGGGATTTGAGGAAAGAGAGAGTGGGGAGGAGGGTTTTTTTCAGTAGAGTCCAAAAACAAGCAAACCTCGTAGGATCCTTTAGTTTATTGAGTGACTACTGTGTACCCAGCATTATACTGGCCACTGAGGATAGAGACAAGGGTTGAAGTCAGAAGCTGTAGGCCTGTTCAATATAACTTTAGGTTTAAGAGGGCTTTAAATCCATATTGAAATTCTAGCTACATTATTTTCTAGCTGTGTGGCTTTAGAAGAGTTATATTATTGTTTGAGTCTTAAGTTGCCTCATCTCCTAGTCTAAGACATAATGGTTCCCTGGAAGAACTGTTGTAAGGACTAAATGAGAAAATATATTTCAGCTATTAAACACAGTGTATACATAATTTAGAGCTTAGAAAACAGAATCTGCTTTTCTGTGACTGAAACTTAGATTTAGTGGACCAGTAGGAGAGTTCATCAGGGTGCTTGGTTGAGAGACACCCTGTGAATGGTTTTCAGTGGTTGTTGAACATTTGGGCATATTCTATTGGTCATGAAAAGTCCTCACAGGTGTCTTATCAGGGTACATTGTACTGTGATCGTAGTGGTTGTGTAACAGGTGCTCTAGATCAGAGGAACAAGGTGGCCAGTTGGGTGCTATTAAAGCTTGATATCCTGGAATAAGTGATATAGTGGTTCTCTATACTTAGGTAGGTGTGGAGACCCTATTTTATAAGAAATGTGCATCTTAAATGAATGTATAACATTAATGCCAGAAGTTTATAAAATTTCTATACCAAATTAAGCCTTTAAATTTCCTTTACCCCACCCTTTATTAGCTTACCCATCTCTCCTTACAAAGTGGCCTTGGATACCTGGAAGGCTTGTACATTTTCATAAACTAAATAAAATTACTGAATGTGAAAAGAACATTGTTGTCTTTAAGCTAATTGCACTAAGTCTCTATGGCAAAAACTTCAATGTGATACTTGGGTATGAATGGGAGTACTTGAATTGATGAGGATATAAAGTGATCTGTCATTTACTCAGTGTATGTTAATTGAATTTAATGTTAAATACCCAGTTAGGCATCTATGCAAGTTCTTTGGGGGCAGGATGGACTGAGTTGCTTTGCTTAGCATGTTTGATACTTGGGGATCCCAACTCAAACAGAGATTGCAGTGCCAGTGCTGCCTTGTGTATATTGAGCAACTGCACAGAATGACATGTATATTGAACAACTGTACAAAAACAGTTCAGTAGTACTCATGGCTTCTGTACTGAACTGTTGACACAACCAAGCCCAATCCTTTTAATACAAAGTCAAAGCAAACTCTGTTTGGTTTGCTCTTTCAGACCCTTAAATCTCTGATAGCTATTGGGGAAGTCAATTTGTAACTTGTAGGCTGCTGATGAATTTTTATGTGAAAAGTGCATGTGAGTGGACATACTACATATATGTATATACATATATATGTGTGTGTATATGTATATATATAAAAATTTGTTGATATATAAAATCATGGAGATAAAATATTTTAAAAACACATGATAGGCATATGTTCTCAAGAGGTATAGAATACCTAGCATAGGGGAGAGATACACAAATAAATTAAGATATATGTGGAAAGAGGTAACTTGAGACACACATAGAGTGTTATGGGAGGAGAGAGAGAGGAGTGAGGGTGAGGGATGGAAGAGACGTTTGAGCTGGTCCTGAAGGGTGAATGGGAGATTGATAAGTGAGTGGTTGTGTGGGGTGGGCGAAGTATTTCTAGGCAGCAGGGGCAGTGTGGTCACAGGTGCAAAGACATGAAACAGTAGAAGTTATCAGGGAACCATGGGATGGGATGGGATTAAAAAAAAAACGAGGTGATAGTTCTAAAATGCAAATGATCTTATCTTTGGGGTAAGGCATTAGTATATCCAGTGATACATAAGACAAGCCCAGCAGCTTGTGGATTTGTATATGTGCATTAATAATCTCTGTATACTACATGGGTAATTTTGTTTAAAACAACAATACACTCAGATGAACCCAAATCAAATGTCCATTTCTATCTTGATTGATTTATGTAGCAGGAACAACAGGTGACCTATCTTAATCTTCCATTCAAAAATTTTTTAAAAATTTGTTGTTTCATTTTCCCCCCATTACTCTCCTCTGCTCTGCCCACCCCCACCTCCCACATTCAATCCTCCACCCTCACCCATTATCTTTGTCCTTGGGCCCTTTACACATGTTCCTTGACTTGACCCTTCCCTTTCTTTTCCCCGTTATCCCCCACCCACTCCCCTCTGGTCACTGTCAGTTTATTCATTATCAAAAATAGTTTTGGGGGGAGGTATGATAAGATTTGAGAAAGCAATCAGCCTTTATTTCTCTTTTCTCAAGAAAACTTCCTTAGATGACATGTAGCTTATGCTGGAGATTAAAATTTTCATAGGGAAAGGAATAGGTAAATTTTACTCTGTAGCAAATAAAGAGAATATGTTAGCCTTATTGTTTTTACACAAATGTACCATATCTGAAAAAAAGCAGAACATACTGCCTATTAAGCAAAGGAAAACTATATTTCTAAAGCAGACTGGACAAAGTAAACAAGTGGCCTTGTACAGAATTTTAGGAGAGCTAGAATTAGACTTTAGAGGAATTTTAGAGGTGATAGTGTCTAGGGACTGGATGACCTTTGTCCCAGAAATCCTGGACACCAGGGAGAGGCTACTGCTCATCAACTGATTTTCAGAAGCATCTTTCTTGAAGTGGTGTTTACACAGATGGATTAAAAGCAGTTCTGGGAATTACATGTTCAGGGCTTGGGGATGATAAAAGTCAGTCTCTTCATTTCTTGGATTTGTAAAATTGTGATTTATATCCAGGTGAGGAAGTATGGTGGCTCCTGGATCATGTGGAAAAATTGAGGCATCCTGGGGCAGTGCTCTGAGGCCTGCCTAGGGCAGTTCTGTAGGTGTTGGAGAGACCCACACTTTGTCCCTAGTCCCTGAGCTGTTCAAAATCTGCAATTTAGTGTTCCTAAATATTATCATCACAAATAGTACATGGCAGCATCAAAAGGTTCACCCTGTAGATCAAATGAGAAAGGAAACATATAAAATTGTTCGTACACTTTGATTACAGTGATATAAACCTATCTAGGGGCATGGTCGACCTGTGTATGTCAGCTCTACGAGTTAGCTCTGCTGTCAAGTTGATATGTTTTTAATTAAATAGTTCCCTTCTCCTAATCGGATTGGAAAAGACTAAGATGTTGATGATTCTTGCCAGTGTTGGCAAGAATGTGGGGTAGTGTGCACTTTCACACAGTGCTGCCAGAAGTGTGAACTGGTACAGCCTTTGATGTTTCCCACTAAAATTAAAAATGTGTGAATTTTTATTTAGCACTTCCCCATCTAGACACTTATTGTGTTCCTATCTGAAGGAATGTGTACCAGGATGTTTATTACAGTTGTTTATAATAGAAAAAATGAAAACAACCTAAATGTTAAGAGAAAGACATTAAATGTCATGAATTATAAGATAGCTATATAATTGAATACTGGTTAAATTAAAATATGTATGTAAATGTATGTGTGTGTTTTGATGTGAAAAGAAAAGGCATGTTCAGAGAGAAGAGTGTTATAGAATTATACGGAAAGTACAATATATTCCTTTTTGTGGTATGGGAAGTCTGTGCCTATACATGACTATGTTCTTAGAAAGTGAAGAAATAAGAACGAAATTAGGAGTGGTCAGCTTGGGTAATGGGGAAATAGGAAGGAGAGCTTTTAAATTTTACTTAAGATACTTCTGTGTTTGAGTTTTATTTTATAGATTGTTTTTAAGTAAAAATAAACCTTAAGTTCAAAGAAAGCACTTGATTTTCTTCACGAGATGATTGTGTTTTCAGGTTTCATTAATGCCAACCTTCTCAGACTAGTTTCCTAGAAATTTCTTGATAGAGAGAGTGGTGCAGTACAAATACACCTGGTGGAATGACAAAGTGAACACGTCTGTTCTCCATTCTCCTTACCCCTTCTGGCTGGTAGGCCTTTGCCTAGAGTGCTGAGCATCCAGTAGAATGCAGAGCAATGTGAGGTAAACATGATTTTCTTGGCATTGTGGCTAGGAATTCCCTGGAGGGAAGAGAAAACTTCAAAAGATGTGTTGAAAGATAATTCTGTTGAAACAAACTATGTAGTAACAAAGACTGGAATGCCCACATACAACCTCTTGAATGTAGACTGACTAATTAGAAATAAGAGAATAACTTAATTTAAATTTAACTAAAGTTTAACTTTATCTGAATTATGGAGATGTTTTTCAAGCACAATAGTACTGTTATAAAGATAGCCAAAGTCTTGGTTTGTTCTGTGCTGTAGAACTCCTTTTAAAGATTTGGTGAGCTAATTAGTGGTATGCTAAAATATTAATAATTATAAACCAGGCTTATCTTTTAATTAAAACTGGCCCAGAATTGTGTGTTCCTAATACATGATAAAAAGTATTATGTACCATTATAGATGATTTTAAGAAGAGTTTTTAACTCATAGGGGAAAATATATTTGTGAAATATGTTTAAAACCCTGTGGTATTCTCAGATTTGCCTAGGGAGGGGGTCACTTTATTTCTGCAAGCCTAAGTTTCCTGATACATAAAATATTTAGATGAATACCTCATAGCACGGTCATGCAGCGAGACCACACATAAAACAAGGAGCACAGAGCCTGGCACATAATCGATGCTGAAGAACTAAACATGAGTTCTCATGCATTGTCTCTCTGTGAGTTGTAAGGGCGGAAGATACTCCCTGAGAAGCTTTGTCCAAAGTCTGTTGTAATCAGAGTCCAAGTAAGAGAAGCCAGTTCTGTGCCAGAGGCTGGGCTATTCCCTGTCCAGCCTGAACTGTGGAACAGGAAACAAAGAGGTTCTAGCTACTTCCAAAACAAGCTTTATCGTATTGTTGTTGTTTCTATTTAGTTATATTTTTTACCATTCCCCATGAAAATAAAGATATTTGTGGAATTTCTACAAGTTAATAGCTTTGCTTTATATCAAAGGATATTATAATGCTTTTCAGTGATGAAAAGCAGGGAGAAAGGATGGAAATGAAACAGCTATAGTCATACTAAGTTTTACAGCCAAGATTGCTCTGAATTGACTTCTTTCATGTCTCCTCTTTCCTTTCATGTATCAGTTATGCACTGAGTCGTTAT
Organism: Tonatia bakeri; assembly: GCA_004024845.1. Classification (NCBI taxonomy): domain Eukaryota; kingdom Metazoa; phylum Chordata; class Mammalia; order Chiroptera; family Phyllostomidae; genus Tonatia; species Tonatia bakeri. Next base: position 30,906 of record PVIA01008341.1, on the reverse strand, counting down.
CACTATAGTTTGGAGCTTCTCTACAGCTATAGTTCAGTCAAGAGCACAGTTCTTGAAAAGTCGTTTGGTTTCTCTGAACATGCACATTGCTCATCAGTGCGTGTGCTTTCATATCTGCTTGTAGTGAACCAACAAATCTTAGGCTGGTCATTCTGTGACTAGCTGTTCTAGTGCGTGTGTGTGTGTGTGTGTGTGTGTGTGTGTGTGTGTGTGTATTTTGACAGTCTATGTCTTTTCTCTATTCTTTTTATAAGGAAAAAACCTCCTCATCAATTAAAAATGGGACTCCAATGCAAATTCTTCTGGGGTAAGCAGCACATGAACTTAAATTTCATACAAAAGTTGTTGTCAGATCCTTGCTCGAGAGCAGGGACACAGAGTGAAGTGATGACTTTTCAATGAATCAGAGGTTAAAGGAATGTAAGGAGAAAGAATGGGTCAATATGACAGGAAAAAGGCAAAGACTGAGTGTTTATGAGAACTTTCTGCCACCTCATGATTTTGTCCAAGGCTAGGTCAACACTTCACAACTAAATAGCCTGCCTGCTCACTGCAGACACAGATCTGCCCAGATGGCGTCATTGTGGAGAGCAGGCATGGAATGAATTGAGGACTAGCGATGTCAAGAAAGGCCCACACCACTTTCGTCTTTTAGGACTTCAATAACATTAAAAAGAAAATTAAAAAGTGCCAAATCAGGTCATAAGAATTGTAGGATGGTTTAAATTATTACATTCAACATGTTAACACTTCTTTCATTTAGAGAGAAAGCCAGCAGTCTAGACTTGAGGCTATATTAAGTGTGAGTAGTGGTCCTCTTAGAGTCCCCATCCTAGGCCCTGGCATGGATGGGCACTATTGGTTATGTTTTGATCCATCTCCATGTGGTGTATTTGAGACTGGTAATTTGTAGGTAATAGTTATACCTCATTGTAGAAGGTGTTATTCACTTCTCTGACATCTGCACACTAGTGGCATGTGGAAGAGCACCCCCAAAAGCTGATTCTGCAAATATATATTGAAAAGCTGGCTACCTGTATTGCTGGAAACTTGCCCTGATCTTAGCTGAGCTGATGGTAGTAACTGACATTTCCTGACAAGGGTGAGAGAAAAGATATAACAAAACTATAATAACATGGCTCACTATTTGTCAGTGGGGGCTTGATTGAATTGTTATTAAATTATTTATACTATATACAGTAATAGGTATATCAGGGAGGCCTGAATGCTGTTGCTGTTTTTTCCTACCTTTCCTTAGGCTGTATTCTGCTATAAGGGAAATGCCCTAACATGTTTTTTTCACGTGCTCCCTTAGGTTAAATTGTGGTATAGAAAATGACAAAGACAATGGGTGGAGGGAGGATCAATTGTGGGAGGAGGGGTGTGGGGTGTTGGGGAGAGTGGTGATAGGAAAATGGGGACAACTGTAGTTGAACAACAATAAAAAAAAGTTTAATTTATACCAAGTGAGATTAGGAAATGCATATTGGCACAGGACACAATTCCTAAATACAAATTCTTCTCGTTATGTCATAAATATTTTTGACATACATAGCCTTGGAACCCCCAAGAGTCACTCTTCCTTCTGTGACTAACATTTTAGGAGGGCAACTCAATAGGGCAGGAAGTGTGTGCATCTCTAGTGATGTGTTACCTGGTGGAGTAGAAATATTTGTCACACATGCAAATACAACACCAATAATTGTACTTCTTAATCTCTGCTGTAACTTCAACTTCAACATCTCTGAAATCCTAGTACTAAATCCATATTTAGGAATGTATTTGAGCACAATAGAAACCAAATGAACTTTTATTCAACATACTTAAGGTACCTATCCTATGCTAGTGTGGATCTGACAAAATATGGTTTATATAAAAAATAAATAAGTCAGCTAAGAATGACATGCAAAAAAGAGTTTGCAGCATGAGTCACATAGAGGCTGTTCTTTTCATTATTTAGTGTCCTTGAAAATGGCCTGTGGAGTTCTGGCTGGGTATCTCAGTGGTTAGAGCATTGTCCCAATATGCCAAGGTTGTGAGACAGGGCACATACAGGAAGCAATCAATGACTGCATAAATGAGTGTAACAAGAAATCAGTATTTATCTCTCTCTCTCTTTCTTCCTCCCCCCTTCTTCATTCCCTCCCTCCCTCCTCCCTACTTCCCTCTAAAAATCAATTTTAAAAAAATGGCTTGTGGAGTTTGTCAAAGAGTTCAAGGCCCCCAGTGATTCTTGTTCTGTACTTAAGGAGTGGTTCAGGAATTTGTATTTTGGGTGATTATGATGCAAGTAGGTAGGTAGTAGAGGCAACACTTTAGGGATAATCTTAAATCTATGTTTCATTGTGGTCATGGTGAGATAATCTTAAAAGTATTACCTAGGGTCAGACATTTAAGTTAAAATTGTATCTAAGACTTACTCATCAGCTAGTTCAGTTACAGCAGTCCCATGTGAATGAGTGTGTATGGCAGATACAAGAAAAGACAAGTGAAAAATGACCTTTTTGCTACTAAAGAACAGTCGTTCATTTGACATCACTCTTCTAAGTTTAGAAAAGAAAATGTTATCTATAGCAATATTGGGTTGCCCAAAAAATCTGTATGGGTTTTTTTTCCATAAAATAAAAGGTAGCTTTTTCATTTTCACCAATAATTATTGATTTGGATGTTTTGAGTATGTTAGCTATCTCCTGCATAGTATAATATCAATTGTTTTTAGTTAATGTCTCTATTTGATCACTATTAACTTCAACTGGTCTACCTGACCATGAAGCATCATCCAGCAAGAAATCTCCAGCACAAAACTTTGCAAAACACTTTTGATATGTTTGATCAGTTACAGCACCTTCCTTACACTACACAAATCTTTTTTTTTGCATTTCAACTGTGTTTTTACATCTCTTGAAATAATAAAGCATAACATGCTAAAAATGTTGCATATTTCCTCTACTTCAGTATTAAAATGGCTATACAAAAATTCACCAATTTTGATAATTAAAAAAAAATGTACACTGATATGACAGCTGTCACAATACAATCTAAAAAAGTTGTCTTGAATTAAGTTAAGGATAACTAAGTGCTACTAGAGCCATCTTATGGAAAAAACAAACTAACTTTTTGACCAACTCAATACAATGATTATAGTGTTTGCTTCATAGGGAAGATTAAGAAAGTAATTGTAAAATACTTCATGGAGTATTTCACATAGTGTCTGATAATGTTTAATAAACATCATGTATTCTTATCATCCTGTTATTTAAGTTATGCATTTCCTGTTTGCTGCTTTATTTTTCAATAGAGTAAGTTGACCTTGGGTTTGCTTTTTAATCTTGGTTATAACCCTGTGTTTTGAAGAACTAGGTTTTCTTCTAATCAAAAGAAAATACCTCCTTGGTAAAGTTTATTTCTAGGTAGTTTATTTTTCTTGTTGCTGTAGCAAATGGGATATTTTCCCTGATTTCTGATTATGATATTTCATTGTTGTATAAAAATGCCTTCAATTTCTGAATATTGACTTTGTATCTGGTGTTTTGCCAAAATCACTTATTAGGTCGACTAGTTTTTTTGGTGCAGTTTATAGGGTTTTCTATGTACACTATCATGTCATCTAAAACAATGACAGTTTTACTTCCTCCTTTCCAATTTGGATGCCTTTTATTTCTTTTTCTTATCTGATTACTGTGGCTAAGACTTCCAATACTATGTTGAATAGTAGTGTTGAAAGCAGATATCCTTGTCTTATTCCTGATCTTAGTGGGAAAGTTTTTAGTTTTTACTCATTGAGTATGATGCTGGCTGTAGGTTTCTTGTATGTAGCTTTTATTATGTTCAGATATGTTCCCTCTACTCCCACTTTGCTGAGTGTTTTCATCATAATTGGATGCTGTACCTCATCAAATGATTTTTCTGCACCTACTGATATGATCATGTAATTTTTGCCTTTCCTTTTGTTTATGTGATGTATTACATTTATTGACTTGCAAGTATTTTACCATTCTAGCACCCCTAAGAAAAAAAAACAGCATTTTCCCACTGCATTATTTAAGAAACAAACAAGAAAAAAACAAAATCAAAGGACCAGGTGTTTAAAAATCTAAGCTGGCAGCCAGAAATATTGGAAAGTATGCAAAGCAATGTTCAATTATTTTAATTAAAACAGAACTTGAAGTTAAAAAGACTTACATAGTTTTGCTTTTAGGGTTCAAAGTTGTAGAGTGTTGTGCAACATATGATCAGTTGCAATACAATTTAAAAGAGAACCTTAAATGGTCTGAGTAATGAATGACTGGTGAAATTTCTTTGTTCTCAGGAAGATCACAGATCGTTTTTGTTCTATAAAGTAAGAGTAGTAAAAAAAGCATTGTTAAATTATTTTTAGTAAAAATGAATCTAACTTCTGAAGCATCTGGATCCTCGAGTTAGGGCAATCTTTCCAATCCCCTATGTCTAAATTAGCGTGATGAAAATAAACACTGTAAAGCATTCAAGACCACTTGCGTTTATTCTGGTGCTTAATTCTCACAAGATTGAAATTCCAAGCCTTTAAATGGTCTTTTATTTTGTAATTAGAAGAGCTAATATGCCAGAACTTAGGGGGTAGGTGAAGGGCTTCTTTACAACAACTATTAGCCTTTTATTTGCTCTGCCTAGTCTTGGGATTTAGGAGCTTTCAGTGGGGTCAAATTGTTCAAATCTTGTTTTGTACAAGAAAGAATTCCCTTATGATATATGCTTGCTTCTTTATAGCAAAACTTTTCAGCATTTTCTAGGCAATGGAAAGATCATGTGGTCTAAGACATCTTCCACATCCCTGCAGCAGCTCACTACTTGCTTCAATAAAAACTGTGTAGCTACTCTGCCTCCTTCCCTTATATTCTATATAACACATTTTCAGAAATTAATTGGGCTGTAGAGTGTCTTGCTATGGATTTCCATGTGTGGCACTGAAACTCACATTTCTCACTAAGCACAGTACTTGTAAATCAGGATAGTAAGAAATTAGAAAAATTCTTTGGATAGTGGAATGGGGAAACTGAGACAGATAGCTGATTCAAACCAGCCTCATCCAGCACCCTAATTCATCCACCTCCTCCTTCCTTGCAGGCAAATTCCTTAAGAATTAAGGCAGTGAGGTTCTGATCAGTATCAAGTAATCTTAGGAACAAAGCCTCAGGTTTGTTGACCTCAGGGGCAGAGATTTAGTCAAACTAGAGATGACATCTAGGCCTAAATTGTGTTTCGCCTCCAGGGCCATAAAAGAAGCAAAACCAAACAAAGTGGTACCATGGCTGCCACCAGGACCACGTTCAATGACTAGTGACCCTGTGTCCTAGGGTTGACCAATCAGTAGAGACCATGATCCTGAAAGGACACACCTGGAAAGCTGATGAACATTCTGTTGAGATCTTCCCCTAAGGTCTCCCCTAAAATTCCTGCCTTTAGAAAACACATAAAAACTCTTAAGGCTAAGGACCCAGTGAATGCTCTCCCTGAAGCATACCTGTACCTTTCCCCCACTTCTTTCCTCAGTCACATATCTTTGTTTTCTTTCTGCTAAGCTCTAAAAACTTCCAGGACAGTTGTAACTAGGGGAGCAGTGAGCATTGGAAACGTGTCCTGGGCTAAGCCCTTGAACCTGTCTCCAAGGACGTTCTTTGCCTTTGTAACTTGTTTCCAGGGTCCACACAGCCCAGCTGGCTCACTCCTGCCTCTGTGACTTTCTAAAGGGCCAAGACAGTGCTGACTAGGCTCACAGTGCTGCCTAGGGTCACTGCTGTTGCTATGATCTTGCCTCTTCTATCTTAAGCCCTTCCTTTGTTTCACTGTCACCAGCTTTAATAAACGTACTTTCAAAATCACCTGGACTCATGTTGGGAAATCTTTTGGGCACAAGGTCAAGAAATGAGGGCCAACCTCATCTCTAACACTTTTAAAGTATAGGCTTCTTTCTAGAAATGGGGTCAGGACATGACCCACACCTTCGGGAGTTATGTCTAGGTTAAATTCTTTTTTTGATGAACTTATTTTGAAATACATTGGGAACAATGTTCCTTTCTAAGAAAGATGAATGGTAAGGTTCTCCCTTTTTATTGTGTTCTACTGAGAGATAGGTGATTTCCAACAAGACAATTCCAACGAAGCAATTTCCTACAGTGATGAACATTATCGTCCCAGACACATTAATGCCATATGGCGGATCCTGCTGCTATTGTCAGGTGAACCACTGAAATCTACTTTCTATTTTGGGACACAGATTTGATTAGGCAGACTCATCATGATTTTAAAATTTGGTTTACACAGAATTTTTTTGGAAAAATATTTCTAAATTGAAAATCCCCCCAATGGTTCATTATGTTTACTTGGTAAGATAAGTTAAAAGCTTCTAATGACAACTGTCTTTAGCTAAGTTGATATCCTGCCTCTTCAGAAAAAGCTTAGTGTCTGGTTTCTTTGTTGCCTTACTTCATTCAGAACCATTTTGTAGCTTCAGTATTTACTAAAATTTTCAAATTTACTAAAAATAATAAATTCTCCATTTTATTATTTTTAAATATGCCTTCAGACTTGGTTTCTAACAAAGTAAAGTCAAGCACAAAGAGCAAGAATGTGGGGGCATTCTGTGCCCACAACTTTGGATATGGTGTAGGCTTTGCTGTTTTGCCAGACAAAAGGATATCTGTCTGGTGACTCTTAACTGTCTTTGGGAATCATAAATGGTGATGCCTCTTGCTTTTCCCTGCCCCTTTTAGCAATTGGCTTTTTCTATCAGTTTTTTTAAACTCAATCTTGAGTACCCTATCCCAATCTCTCACCAATTTTGTCACTAAATTCATTCAACACCAAATCGTTTTCTGTTGCAGATGTATTCACATTGTCTTCTAAATTGGGTTTTCAATTTCTTGTAAGCAGGGTAAGTGCTGGGATATAAAAACTAAGAAAAATCAAGGTGCTATATCTTCTGGAAAATACCTTTTACTTAGTTCATCATTCTAAGGTACGAAATTTCTACTTAATGAAAATTTAAACTGTTCTCTTAAAAATGTTTTTAAACAAAAGTTATTTTTTACAATCTAGTTTCTATAGTGGCTGGAATATCACTGAGGGAATGAAATAGATTAATTAATGAGCTGCTTTGAAGTAAGAAGAGAATCTCTATTTGTCAGGGTTGCAGAGGGAAGAAGCAGATATTTTTAACACCAGATTGGAATAGTAGGGATAAGATGCTGTAGTTTCAGATGGAAAACATTTTGTGCCTTGTATTTAATTGAAAAATATTAGAAATTAATCTTATAAAACTGTTATTTTCCTTTTATGCATATTATTCATCTTCTTATAATTTTCCTGTTTTTGGTGATTATTTTAAAAATACTATCCTGTAATCACCAGTACCATAAACATAATATCCTAAAAGAAATCTAGCCTTAGACATTGCCACAATAGAAAATAATTATAATTTTTTAAATTGTTGTTCGAGTACAGTTGTCTTAATTTCCCCCCTACAACTACCCTGGCCCCATCCCTCCCCGCCTCCCACCCTCGATCCTACTCCCTTTGCTTTGTTCATGTGGCCTTTATATATGGGGAAGTTCCTTAATGACACTTCCCCTATTTTCCCCCACAATTCCCCTGTCCCCTCCTCTCTGGTTACTGTCAGTTTGTTGTTTATTTCAATGTCTCTGGTTATATTTTGCTTGCTTATTTGTTTTGTTGATTAGGTTCCACTTATAGGTGAGATCATATGGTATTTATCTTTCTCCGCCTGGCTTATTTCACTTAGCATAATACTCTCCAGTTCTATCCATGCTGTTGCAAAGGGTAGGAGCTCCTTCTTTCTTTCTGCTGCATAGAATTCCATTGTGTAAATGTACCATAGTTTTTTGATCCATTCATTTACTGATGGGCATCTAGGTTGCTTCCAGCACTTACTATTGTAAATTGCGCTGTTATGAACATTGGGGTGCAAAGGTTCTTTTGAATTGGTGTTTAAGGATTTTTAGTATATAATCCCAGCAGTAGAATTGCTGAGTCAAAAGGCAGTTCCATTTTTAGTTTTCTGAGGAAATTCCATACTGTTTTCCATAGTGGTTGTACCAGTCTACAGTCCCACCAACAATGCACTAGGGTTTCCTTTTCTCCACAACCTCGCCAGCACTTGTTGTTTGTTTATTTGTTTATGATGATCATTCTGACTGGTGTGAAGTGGTATCTCATTGTGGTTTCAATTTGCATCTCTCTGATGGCTGGTGATGCTGAGCATCCTTTCATATGTCTCTGTGCTGTCTGTATGTCCTCCTTGGAGAAGTGTCAGGTTCTTTGCTCATTTTTCAATTGGGTTGTTTGTCCTGGAGTAGAGTTGTGTGAGTTCTTTATATATTTTGGAAATTAAACCCTTGCCCAAGGTATCATTTGCAAATATATTTTCCCATACAATTGGTTCCATTTTCATCTGCTGATATTTTGTTTGGCTGTGCAGAAGCTCTTTATTTTGATGAAATCCCATTTGTTTATTCTTTCCTTCATATCCCTTGCTCTAGGGGGCATATCGGTAAAAATATTGCTACGTGGAATATCTGAGATTTTCCTGCCTGTGTTCTCCTCTAAAACTTTTATAATATCACGACTTATGTTTAAATCTTTTACCCATCTTGAGATTATTTTTCTGTATGGTGTAAGTTGCTAGCTGAGTTTCATGTTTTTGCATGTAGCTGTTCAGAACTCCCAAAATCATTTGTTGAAGAGGTTATTTTTACTCCATTTTATGCTTCTGCTCCTTTTGTCAAATATAGTTGACCAGAGAGACTTGGGTTTATTTCTGGTTCTCTATTCTGTTCCACTGATCTATGTGTCTGTTCTTATGCCACTACCATACTGTTTTGATTGCTGTGGCCATGTAATAGAGTTTGATATCAGGTATTGCGATCCCTCCAACTTTGTTCTTTCTCGAAATTACTGCAACTATTTAGGGTTGTTTATAGTTACCTATAAATTTTTGAAATGTTTGTTCTATATCTGTGATATGTGTCATTGGTAATTTAATAGGGATTGCATTGAATCTACAAAATGCGTAGGTAGTATGGGTATTTTGATGATGTTAATTCTTCTAATCCATGAACATGGTATATGCTTCCAGTTATTTATGTCTTTCTTAGTTTCTTTCTTCAGTGTTGTCTAGTTTTCTGAGTATAGGTCTTTTACTTCCTTGGTTAGGTTTATTCCTAGGTACTTTATTTTTCTTGTTGCTATAGTAAATGGGGTATTTTCCTGATTTCTGTTTCTGACATTTCATTGGTGTACAAAATTCTATTGATTTCTAAATATTGACTTTGTATCCTGCTGTTTTGCCAAAATCACTTACTCGGTCAAGTAATTTTTTGATGGAGTCTATAGTTTTTCTATGTACACTATCATGTCATCTCAAACAATGACAGTTTTACTTCCTTCTTTCCAGTTTGGATACCTTTTATTTCTTTTTCTTGTTTGATTACTGTGGCTAAGACTTCCAATATTAGGTTGAATAGAAATGTTGAAAGCAGACATCTTTGTCTTATTCCTGATCTTAGTGTGAAAGCTTTCAGGTTTTTCCCCATGAGTGTAATGTTGGCTGTAGGTTTCTTGTATATAGTCTTTATTATGTTGAGCTATGTTCTCTCTACTCCCATTTTGCTGAATGTTTTTATCATAAATGGGTGCTGTACCTTATCAAATGATTTTTCTGCATCTACCGATATGACCATATGATTTTTGTCTTTCCTTTTGTTCATGTGATGTATTACATGTATTGATTCATGAATATTGTACCATCTTTGCATCACTGGGATCAATTTCATTTGATCATGGCATAGATCTTTTTTAATGCATTGCTCAATGTGGCTTGCCTATATATTTTAAAGGGTTTTAGCGTCTATGTTCATCAGCAATATTGGCCTATTGTTTTCTTTCTTTGTTATGTCTTTATCTGGTTTTGGGATTAGGATGATGCTGGCTTCGTAAAAAGAGTTTTGGAGTCTCCCCTCTTCTTGGACTTTTTTTGAATGGACTGGGAAGGATAGGGGTTAGCTCTTCCATAAATGTTTTATAAAATTTTCATGTGAAACTGTCCCATCCAGGGCTTTTGTATGCTTTGAGTTTTTTGATTACTGTTTCAATTTTCTCAGCTGTTATCAGTCTGTTCAGACTTCCTGATTCTTCTTCATTCAAATTTAGAAGGTTATATTTTTCTAGAAATTTGTCCATTTCACCCAGGTTTTTAAATTTCTTGGCATATAGTTATTCATAGTAATTTCTTACAATCCTTTGTGTTTGTGTGGTATTAGTTGTAATCTCTCCTCTTTCATTTCTGATTTTATTTATTTGGGTCCTTTTTTTTCTTTCTTGATGAATCACCGTAAAGGTTTGTGGATTTTGTTTATCTTTTCAAAGAACCAGCACCTGGATTTATTTATCTTTAGAATTGTTCTTTTAGTCTCTTTGTCATTTAATTCTGCTCTGATCTTGGTTATTTCCTTCCTTCTACTTTCTCTGGGCATTGTTTATTGTTGTTCCTCTAGTTCTTATAGATGTAGGGTAAGGTGATTTATTTGAAATGTTTCTATTTTCCTTAGGAAGGCCTGTATTGCTATGAACTTCCCTCTCAATACTGCCTTTGCTGTGTCCTATAGGTTTTGGGTGGTTGTGTGTTCATTTTCATTTGTTTCCAGAAACTTTTCAATTTCTTCTTTAATCTCATTGTTGACCCATTCATTATTTAGTAACATGTTATGCAGTCTCCATGTATTTGAATGTTGAGCTTTTTCCTGAAGGTTGATTTCTAGTTTTAATCCATGGTGATCTGAGCACATACTTAATATGATTCCAATTTTCTTGAGTTTGTTGAGGCTTGTTTTATGTCTTACCATGTGGTGTATCTTTGAAAATGTTCCATGTGCATTTGAAAAGAATGTATATTTTGCTTCTTTTGGATGAAAAGTTCTGTATATATCCATTAAGTCAATTTGATCTAGAGTGTTGTTCAGTGCCACAATATCCTTGTTGATATTTTGTTTGGAAGATCTATCTATTGTTTACAGTTGGGTGTTAAAATTCTGTATGATGACTGTATTGTTGCCAGTATCTTTCTTGAAGTCTTCCAAGATTTTTAAAATATATTTAGGTGCTCCTATGTTGAGTGCATATATGTTTACAAGGGTAATATTCTCCTACTGGACTATTCCTTGAAATATTATGTAGTGACCTTCTTTGTCACTTTTCATGGCTTTTGTTTTGAAGTCTATTTTGTCTGGTGTAAGTATTGCTACCCCAGCAGTTTTCTTTCTGTGTCCATGTGCTTGGAATATTTTTTTCCATTCCTTCACTTTCAACTTGTGTAGATCTGCTCTTGTGAGGTGGGTATCTTGTGTACAGCATATATGTTGATCATGTTTTCTTATTTATTTAGCTACCCTATGTCTTTTGATTGGAGCATTCAATCCATTTACATTTAAGGTTATTATTGGTAGGTACTTATTCATTGCCATTTTTCCATGCTTGTATTTCTCTCTCTCTCTCTCCCCCCCCCTTTCTCTCTCTTTCCTATTCTCATTTTTATAGCAGCACCTTTAGCATTTATTACAGTGCTGGCTTGGTGTATATGTACTCTTTTAGCCCTCTTTTTTTCTAGGGAGCTCTTTATTTCACCTTCCATTTTAAATAAGAGCCTTGTTGGATAGTTAGTCATGGTCATAGGTACCTGATTTTCATTATCTGGGGTATTCTACACCCATCCTTTCTGGCTTTTAGTTTTTCTGTTGAGAAATCATCGGACAGCCTTATTGGAGCTCCCTTGTGCGTTACTAGCTGTTTCTCCCTTGCTGCCTTTAAGCTTCTTTCTTTGTCTTTAAACTTTGCCATTTTAATTATGATGTGTCTTGGAGTGGGCCTCTTTGGGTTCATCTTGGTTGGGGGGTCTCTGTGCTTCCTGAACTTGCATGATTTTTTCCCTTACCACATTAGGGACATTTTCTGTCATTACTTTTCCATTCTATCCCTTGCTTCTTTTCTTCTCCTTCTGAAATTCCTAAGATGCTAATGTTGTTATATTTCATGTTGTCCTGAAGTTCCCTTAAACTATCCTCCTTGTTTTTCAGTCTTTTTTGTTGTTGTTGTTGTTCTGTTTTGTTGCTCTGACTGGGTATTTCTTTCTACCTAGTCTTGTACTTCACTGATTCAGTCCTCTGCTTCATCTAGCCTTCTTTGAATTCCTTCTAGTGTATTTTTCATTTCAGATATTGTATTCTTCATTTCTTCCTGATTCTTATTCATAGTTTCTATGTTCTTTTTCTGCTGCTGTAGTTCCCCCTAAGTTCCTTGTAGTTCTTATTGAGTTCCTTGAAAATCCTTATAACCATTATTTTGAATTTGATGTCTGATAGATTGCTTGCATCAATTTCATTTAGCTCTTTGTCTCCAGATTCCCCTTTTCTTTTTGATTGGGAGTTATTTCTTTATCTCCCCATTTTAGGTGACTCTCTTTGTTTTTGACTCTCAGGTTGCTGTGCTTTGCTTGTCTGTCTTTGTGGGTTGGGCTTCTGTTGTAGGATTTTTATGGGAGTCAGTGGTGCACTCTCTTTGATCTCCTGATCTGGATGCTCTAGGGTTGCTCTTTATTCAATTTATGAGGGTTCTCTTGTTGTACTTAAGCTTTGGTTGTTTGTGGCTCATTCATTGGTGGGGTCTCCCCTACACCTGGCTGACTGGGAGTCACAACTCTGTCATGTCTTCTGTTCTGTTGTATAGGTGCTGGTTAATAAAGCAATACTACACAGAAAGCCAAACACACACCAGCAAAAGTATCCCCCTACCACATCAGCAGTATCAACAGCAACTGAGCAAAGATTAATAAAAGTAGAGAGAGATTAAGAATATTATAAGGGGAAAAAAGAGAATACAAGATGACTAAAGGAGAGAGAAATGATTTTGAGAGGAAAAGGGAAGGAGAAATAATAAGAGAGAATATAAACAAGGCAAAGAAAGGGATAAAATTTTAAATGTAAGTAAAACAGGGAAGGGTGATGGCAAAATAGAGTAAGAAAAGGGAAGAGTACACTATGAGATTTGAAATAAAATTTAAAAAGTAGTGAACAAAAGGGAATAAAATTGCAGAAAAGTACAACAGGGTAAATAACAATGACAGCTGGGCAAAGACTAATAAAGGTAGAAAGAGAATAAGAATATTATGCAAAAGAGAAAAGAAAATATGAGATGTCTACAGTAAAGAAAAATGATTTTGAGAGGATAAAGGAGGAAAAATAATGAAAGTAAGAAATAGAATCCAGGGTAATAAAAGGGGAAAAATACAATTCCTAATTCAAATAAATAAGGGCAAGAGGAAGGCAAAATGGAGTAAGATGTAGGGAGAGTAACCTATGAGATTTGAGATTTAAAAAAAATAATGAACAAGTAGGAATACTGTTGAAGAAGAACAATAATAACTGTCATATGCATGCCAAACAAGTCACACTTTTTAAAGATGAAAAAGAAATAAGAATATTATAAGAGGGGGAAAAAGAATGTGAGCTGACTAAAGGAAGGAAGTATGCTTTAGAGGACAGCAGGAGGAGAAATAGTAAGAGTATGGAATAGGAGCAAGGCGTAGCATGGGAAAAAAATAAAAGTAAGAAAGGGCAGGAAGAAGGAAAAATGGAATAAGGCAAGGGAAGGGCACAATGTGAGATTAGAAATAATAGTAAAACAAAAAATATAAAATCAATAAAAATAAAAAATAAAAGATAAAGAATAGTGAATTAGACTACAACTGAGGCAAAAGAAGAAATATTAAAAGACTATGTGAAAGGAAGAGAAAAATGCAAATTCTGAAGAAGAATGAGGTGAAATTCATCTCAGCAGTTTGGTGTTCACCTCTGACTTCTCTTTCTGGATCTGCCTCTGGTTTTTATCAGCTCAAGGTCCTCAGATGGGTGATCTAACTCCTAGGAGCACCGCCTGTATTACCTTCACCTGCCTCTAGCAGGAGCTTCTGTTTTGTTAAAGAGGGTAGAACTCTTGAGTCTCCCCTGGCTGGCACTGTTAGTCTTCTGTGGGTGTGTGCCCACTGTCCCTGAACCACCCCTCTTGATTTGTCCCAGCTTATTTCCAATCATGTATAGTTTCTGATAAACTAGCTGTCTGTTTCAAGGGAGGGGCCAATCTGTGTAAGAGGGTCACCTCTTTCCTGGTTAGTGTTGATGGCAGCTCTTTGTGCGAGCTGAGGCTGGGCAGGTCCCTAATTCTCCCTTACTGCGTTGATTATTGATCTCCCTGCTTTTCTGTCCTCAGTGAGATAGGGCCCTAGGAACCAGCGTATTTTGTCTCCCTCAGAGGAGTTCAATATGGGCCCTTTAAGTGTTCCTTTTCCTGCCTTTCTCTTGCAGATATGTACCCTGCAGGGTGTTCTTGAGCTTGACCTGCCTGTTTTGCAGATTTTCTCCACTGGTGGTGCTTTTGATCCTGCAGGAGGTGAGGGCTGGGTGCAACCTCCCCTTCCTCCAGAGAGGTTCAGTCTCCACAGGAAAAGGGGGCTCTGTCTGGCTTTAAATAATCTCAGGTGTTCACCTCTTGCCCTTCCAGTTCCTAGCCCACTACCCTCATAGCAGACAGAGTCCCAAACTCTCCACTCTGTGCAGCCTCCAGCCTGCCAGCTGCATGGGCTTGGACCAAGAAATCTCCTTACTGTGCACCCTTCTGATCAATCTGCCCAGCTGCATTCAGTGGGGGCAAACCATGCCCTCAGTCCTTTCCTTTGCTGGCAGGGATGCTGTACATGGGGTCTCTGCCCAGCATGCCTCACTCCACTTTTAAAAAGTCTCTCTGGGCATTCCCACTGCAGCACAGAGCCACTGTCTAGCTTTCTGTACCCACCACCTCTCCAAAAAGTCAAGAGTCTCTCACAGTCACAGCTTACTGTGGCTAGCCTCCTCCACCCCACTCAGATGCAGAAAGAATCTCTCTCTCTCCCTGGCACTCTCCCAGTTGGTGTTTGTCGTTGCAGCTATGGGAGTGCTTCTTGGTGTGTGTGTGTGTGTGTGTGTGTGTGTGTGTGTGTGTGTGTGTGTGTAGCCTGGATCTCCCTGACTTTGTGTATCCAAGTCACTTCCAGCCCAGGTCTGGGGGTTCCTTGCCCTAGTAGGGCAGTGAGATGAAAAGCTGGAATCTCTAACCAGGCTCTAGTGGCTGCAGGGACCACACACAGGGTACTTCCCCTTCCACCTATGAAATCTCCTTACCAACTATTGTGAAGTGTCTTCTGTATTCCTTGGCTTCCAAACTTCACATCAGTTAAGATTCCATTGAATATTCTGTGTATTTTTTGGAAGATGGGCCAAGTGTCTGCGTTAGATGCAAGAGCAAGTGGATTCAGCTTCTACCCAAGCCACTTGGCACTGTCTTCCTAAGTCAGAAATATTTGGTTTTAAACTCTTCTTTCCATTGCAGTACAAAAATAAAGCACAATCTCCCTAAAACATATGCAAAGGAAGGCAAACATAAAGTGAAAAACTAAAAAATATTAATGTAAGATAAACCCCATATGGTATTTCCACATGACTAAAACCTAAGCCTTAGTGTGCTGGTTCTGATGTCAGAGGAAGCAAGAACTAAAAATCTAAAAACCCAATCAAGTTTAGAGTATGGGTTGAGTAACTTCTAGAATATTTAGAATATTAGTTGGGTCTTCTTTAAGTTGCATACTTGAGTGTGGGAAAAGCTCAATCTCCTAATGCTTGAATGACACAGAATCCTGCGTATGTGTGCAAAAACTTGGGTATTCAGTGGGTTAGAGAAATATTTTCTTTTTCATGCCATAAAATCACTGATTGCTTTTCATACCTTCTAACATTTCTGTTGCTGGATTGGATAGTTAATACCTAGTCTATGTATGTCCTTTAACATTTTCTGATTTTACTTTCTATCTTGAAAACCAACCTGACCCTTCCATCACCTGGCTTCATGCCTTTGTTGATGGCACAGCCATTCATCAGAATCAAAGCAGTGGACCTGATCAATAAGTACTGCCTCAGAGATTTCTCCTCTGTCCTCTTACGCCATCCTCACTGCCTGGACACTCTAGCCTGACTGTTGCATCTACCTCACTGGCTGCCTTTCAGCTCATCATACACTTCCTGGTCATTTACCTCCAGTCTTCATATTAGACAGAGATTTATTTTTCCCACCCACAGTCTGTCTCTTGTTATTGGCCTCCGTTTCCCATACACACTGATAACACTGGCAGCTGTCTCAGCTCATGTTCTCTGTTCTTCTGCTCCTCGATGGCTAGTCCTGAGGGGAGAAAGAGTAGAATCATACAGGCTAAGCCTATTTCAGAGTCATACAAATATAGTTTGGCCATTCTTGTACCTTTACAAGCCATTTACTTCTCTTTTGTGCAACCCCAAACTTACTATTATAGAGACCTTTTGTGACATTTTATTTCTCTTCTCTGAATCTCAATGCTGCCTTCTCTCACTTCCAAATTTATGACAAAGATCATTACAGTTTTGCAAAAGCTGCTTGTATCTTTGGTCATGTTATCTCCATGTGTCATTTCCTTCCAGTCCTGTTTTCCCTACACCTCATGCCTCCATGGAATTTGTCCTACCTGCTTCAAGGACCCTTATTATTCATTGACTTCCAATGACCCCAGATTCTCCTCTCTATGTTTAAACAGGGTTAGCTTTTCAGTATCTGAAAATGAAAAACCAAACAGCATTTTTTTTTTTGGCTTTGCTGGCCTCTCTCTGTATTCTTGACTCACAGTCTTCTGTTGAGCTGCTGTGATATGTGGTCCTCACCTGATTGGTGCATCACCTTCATCAACAGCATCTCCCTGAGTCCTTGGACTCTAGCTTCTAATATTGCTGACCCCAAAATCGTCTAAAATCTTCCAAAGTCCTGCTCTGATTCTCCTTTCCTTAACTGATGGCTTTTTTTTTTAAACCAGTCAGACTCTAAGATGAATATCTTTTTAAAAGTTTATCCTGGCTGGTTTTTACCCCTTATACTTTGCTTGGCATTCCCCAGTTCCAGCTATTCAATATTTTCATGTTACCTCCAAATATTCCCCAACACAAATCTCTCTCTAAAATTACAACTCCATTTTCAAAGACCTATTGAACAGTTCAACTTATATTTTTATGATTTTTTTTCATTTTAGCTATATAAAATTTAATCAGTTATGTGTCTCCAAACTTTTCCCCCATACCATTCCTTTTAGAAATGATTTATTTCCACATTTATTTTAATATTTGAGAGAAGAAATATAATACTAAGAGAAACACAGTCTTTTGGCTTGGTGCAAAAATAATCATATGTAGAACCAGTTATCACTTCCACAGATCTTGAAATATTTTCCTTCTCAGAAAGTACATTATATTGCAAATGATTATTGTGATTTGATTTATGTTTGAGTGCAGTGAATATGGAATGACTTTATTTTTAGCAATTTGAATGCAAAACAATGCCCAGATAATGTCAATTATTTGATAATCAAATTCATTGTCTTTTTTACAAGTTAAAGCTCATCAGTAAGAACAGTAACTTCAAGAAATAAGCTGGTTTTCTGAGGTAATACATCAAAAAACAAATGAAAGTTGACCTAAGCTGTCCTGCAGCCATTTCAATATCATTTTTACCTTAGATGAAAATTTTAAACTGCATGATTTGTGATGTGCTTGTCTCCAAAGTTTCCTTATTGGAAGGTGGTACTCTGTCTCTCCCTGCAGCCCCATGGAATTTTTTCATAAAGAACCCAGGCACCCCTATCAATTCACAGCTATGGATCTTTTTTTCTTTCAAATACAGGGACTTCCCTTGCCAGCTTTGTTCTAAAGAATAGAATTCATGCAAAGTTCAAACTTGTTTCTTACATCAACCCCAAATATAAGATTCATAAGGTCAGTATATGACCTTCCTATATGTCTTGTCAGCGAGGGAAAAGTTTTCCTTCATCTTCCTAGTGTTCATGGTTGGGTCTAAATATTTAACTGGCAAAGATAGATTAACAGGAATAAAAGCATGCAAGTTTATTTAATGTAAGTTTTATGTGACACAGGAGCCTTCATAAAGATATGGAGATGTGAAGAAACAGACCTAGCTATTTTTATGCTAGGTTTGGTGAAGAATGCATGGTCATGGAGGAATATAGGTTAAGGAGTATGAGGTAGGTGTAGTACCTGGGGGAAACTTTGCAATGTCTTCTTGTGTGGACACTTTGGGGCCTCTCTTTGTCTTCAGAGGTAAGGATGCTCCTTTCCTCTGAGTAGAGGGGACCACCTCTCACATGTGAGGTTGTGAAGTCATACTTGCTTCAGGAGGGATGGTGTAGGGGGAAATCAGAGTCACCTTCCTGCTTCTGTTTTCTCAGACTTCTTTAGCTTAAAATTTTCAATATGCCAAGATACCATGTTTTGGCACAGCATGTCCTGATCTCCATCAGTTCACAGTTTACCTTCTACATTCTTTGTTTCTCTAGTTGTCCTTGTTATTATGTAGTTAGGAATAGATAATTATAATATCTTACTATGGAAAATGGGTGTTTGAAACAGGAGG
Source organism: Tonatia bakeri (assembly GCA_004024845.1). Classification (NCBI taxonomy): domain Eukaryota; kingdom Metazoa; phylum Chordata; class Mammalia; order Chiroptera; family Phyllostomidae; genus Tonatia; species Tonatia bakeri. Next base: position 12,330 of record PVIA01008341.1, on the reverse strand, counting down.
GGCCTTTTAAACTGAGTCACTAAATGTGTGTATTAAAATTTGGAGAGTCTAGGGCAAAGTTAAATTGCTATGCATAAAAGAGAGGTAGAAGTATTAGAGGCATAGAAGGAAGATCAGGACAAATGGTAAATATACTGTCCTAGATACATTCCCAGGACCTCAAAAGGAGGTTGGGGTGAAGGGACTTGAAGAAAAGAAACATATCAAATGGGGATTTAAAATTTGTGTTGTGGGGAGTGAAATACAATGCCCTTCTCCAATTAAACTGCATAATGGTTAGGAAAGTCTACTTTACTTACTAATCCTTTTCAGTGTAGGCAGATTCTTTTGGGAAAATGCAAAGAATCCTGTATCCTGATGGCACTCATAAAGCCTGCATGGGGTCAGTTGCACATGGTGGTGTTATAATTTGCATATCATAAAGCAGTTGGTGATGCTATTGTTTTCTATTCAGACTCATCATCAACATTAAGGCCCCACGTTCATGCTCAAGGCTCTGTGAAAAATGCAGTTATGAGACAAGGCACTTAAAGTATAGTAATAAAGATAGAACAAAGAATTGTAAAGTAGGGAATCATTGACAAGTAGGTGATTCAGTCAAAAGGTATTCGAAGAAGGGAGACATTATGGTTTGCAGAAAAAAATGGCCCTACTAGCTATTCCTTTACATATCTATGTAGCTTTTCCAATTTGTTGTGGTGATTTGTTTGCTCATGCCCATTTATTTCACTAGTTACAAAATTCCTCTGCCCTTTTTAATTTTATTTTTAATAAATTTAATGGGGTGACATTGGTTAATAAGATTATATGGGTTTCAAGTGTACAGTTCTATGCTATATCCTCTGTATTATGTGCTCACCACCCAAAGTCAAATATTCTCCTGTAACCATATATTTAACCCCCATTACCCTTTACTACTTCCCTGGTCCCTTTCTCTCTGGTAACCATTATACAGTTGTCTGTGTCTATGATTTTCTATGTTTTTCTTGTTTGTTCATTTTTGCTTTTAGTTTTATATCCCATATATGAGTGAAATCATACAGTTCTTAACTTTTTCTGTCAGATTTGTTTCACTTAGCATGATACTCTCAAGATCCACCCATGCTGTTGCAGATGGCAGTATTTCATCTTATAGCTGAGCAGTGTTCCATTGTTTATATGGACCATATTTTCTTTATTCAATAATCTGGTGAAGGACACTTCAGTTTTTTCCATGTTTTGGCCACTGTTAATAAATAATACTGCAATGAACATCGGGGTGCATATATTTTTGCAAATAAATGTTTTCAAATTTTTGGATAGATATCCAGAAGAGGGGTTGCTGGGTAATATGGTAACACTATTCTTTTTTTAAAGATTTTATTTATTTATTTTTAGAGCAAGGGGAAGGGAGGGAGAAAGAGAGGGAGAGAAACATCAATGTGTGGTTTCCTCTCACATGCCCCACACCAGGGACCTGGCTCCCAACCCAGGCATGTGCACTGACTAGAAATTGAACTGGTGACCCTTTGGTTTGCAGCACTCAATCCACTGAACCACACCAGATGGGGCTATTGTTAATTTTTTGAGACTCCTCCATGCTGTTTTCCATGTAGCTTAATAGCCAAAATATATAAAGAACTCATACAACTCAACACCAAAAAAAACCCCCAAACAATCCAATTTAAAAAAATGGGCAGAAGACCTGAATAGACACTTCTCCCAAGAAGACATATAAATGGCCAACAGATGTATGAAAAGATGCCCAAATTCACTAGCTAATAGGAAAATGCAAATCTAAGCTACAATGGGATACCATTTCATACCTTTTAGAATGGTTATCATCAACAAGACAAGTAAGAATAACAAGTGTTGGAGAGGTTGGAGAGGAAAAAGAACCCTCCCTCACTCCTCTGCCCTTTAAATACATCCATTTTTCCATGTGTGATGTCCATGCTACACTTTATACCATGTTTGATTTCTGTGTCTCTTATACCACACTTAATTCAGTCCATTTCAGGTCAATGAGAAGAAACTCTTTAGATGTGCTGTTTGGGGAATTCCTTTATGCACATGACAGTCAGTAAATCTGGGCCACAATGGGAGAGCTTTGATCATTCCTCTCTGGGACCCCACAAAGGTATGACTTGCTATTTGGTGGCAAATGTCCTTTAAACATGAAAATAATGAACTTATTAAGGGCATTTATCCTGCTTTTTTTTTTTTTTTAAGTTTCTCTAACAGGAAGGAAACCTTCTCTGTTTGCCTCCCTCTCTCTCTCCCAACCAATTTCTATATGGCAACTCTATTGATAACTTTGAGAGTCAGTCTAAGAGTGACTTCCTTCAAAAAGCCTCTGTGACACCACACTCATCTCAGATGCTTGAACATGTCATGTGATTCAGTTCCAGGGGACACCAGTTACTTTCCAGTCTGTGTGAACGGCCCCCCTAGACTTATGCAGTTCCCAGCCTGAGTGGCAGCATGCAGCAGCCTTGGGAATGTATCCCACAGCACCCACTACTTTCCCCTGTGGCAGTATTGTTTCTTTTGATTAATATTTCTTTCTCCTAACATACTGTAAGTATTTTAGAAGCAGAGGGTAACTTAATGCCTGGTCCATGATAAGTACAGAATAAAAGTTTATTTTATTAATGAAAAAAATAGCCCTGGCTGGTGTGGCTCAGTGGGTTGAGTGCTGGCCTGTGAACCAAAAGATTGCTGGTTTGATTCCCAATCAGGGAATATGCCTGGGGTGCAGGGCCAGGTGCCCAGTTGGGGAAGTGCAAGAGGCAACCAACAGATGACAGGTGGCAAACACAAGGTCCATGTGGCAGCACAGGACTATTGCTTAACTGTTAAGGAGTAGTGACATTTATTCAGTCCTAAAATTACATTCAGCCCTTTGAAGGTAACTGAGAGGCTGATGTGGCCCCCAGTGAAAATGAGTTTGACACCCCTGCAATAGATGTTTCTCTCGCACATTGATGTTTCTCTCCTTCTCTTTCTTCCTCCCTCCCTTCCCCTTTCTCTAAAAATAAATAAATAAACAAACAAATAAATAAATACCAAATCAAATCTCTTTGTAAAATTCATACTTTACTGATGGTTTCAAAGGCAGGCTTCATTCACAGGGTTGTTACATATCCTGACTTATAGGGTTAGCAGTTCAGACTTTCTCCTCAATTTTGACTCCTGATCCAAAATACTGGGATTTCCATTTCCTAAGAGTCCTGTACACTTCTGATATGACTGCCTCTCCCCATCCCTTCGTCTGTGCATTCTCTGTCTGCTCTAACCTTGTTCACTGGCCATTACCACCTCTTCCCTCTGACTCATTAACCTTATAGAAAGAATAGTAGAGAATCTTTTTAAAACTCTACCACTCCCACTTTCTCCTCCAGGGCTTTTTCCTTATTTTAATTGTGCATCTCTCACCATCCTCCTCCACACTTGCCACCAAAAATTAGAAATTCAGCAATAAATGTTGAATTTGGATTTTGTCACTGCCTTCCCTCCCAATGGAGGGGAGAAATGGTTTAATAATATCACTAAGGAATCAAATGTTTGTCTAATTGAAGCAAAGTAACTGATTAGAGCAATTGTCTCTAAATAGAGGTTTTTTCCTCTCCAGACATAGTTTTTAATTAACATTGCTGATCCACCCTAGATCTGTATGTGTGGCCACATTCTGCACCTCATTTGTTTGTTGCACATAAATAACATTTACCCACATGCCCTCCCCTTCCAAGGATGCATTTTCCCATCTCCTCTTATGCAGAATAAATTTGGGGGATTTTGTTTCCTGCCGTTGGTGAACATGAACAGCAAGCCTTGCAAACTGGAGGCTTGGTTTTACAAATTTGGTAAGCACGCTACAGAAAAAAAAAATATTTTTCAGACAACACATGAAAATTAGAAGATTTCACATAAATATTCATCTTTCTAGGTTTTATCTTTTAAAAATTCAACAGATAATCCACTTTACAACATGGAAAAAAATCAGTAGGGGCTTATTAGCAATGACGTCATCTTTTATAAATATCCACTCCCCAGCAGAGCTCCTTCCGCACCACTCCCTGCTGGCTCCCTGATATGGAGGCTTGCTGTTCATTTCTGCTCTTTCACTGTATTTTCCTATTGAAGAGAAATACTTCTTCGTGTCCATGGCTTTGTCAATTAAAGGAAAATGGAAGATGGCTGAAGAGAGCAGCTCATTTCAAGCAAAAACTGGAAGATACTACTTATTTCCTTGTGTCTATGAAGCACATTCTTACATATCAAATGAAATAATCATGTATGTCTAGAACTTGAACAAGACATCTTCATTCATTTAAGTTTCTTGTTTTTGTAGGCATTTAAGCCTGTGACCATTGAAAAACTAAAAAGAATAATGTCACTGTAAGATAATACTAACAGCCCCAAAAGTAACCCTTTGCCAGTAGCACAGGATAATCCATGGAGAAAGGCCAGGGCTAAAGAAAGCTGTCAGAGATGCTGGAGTTGCAAATGAAGGTGAAGTGAGGCTCTGAGTTAAACTCCCTGCAACTCTAAACCACCATGCAGTACCCACTGCTGTCTTTTCCTCTCCTCCCCCATGGAATGGGGGGCTGCACTGGGAGAGGACAGGTGGTATAGAGTCTGTCCTGGTTTATTCTCTGATACTAAGAAGTACACCTGAGGGTAAACTAGACCATGAGGGAAGATAGTAGATAAATAGTAAATTCAGAATCATTGCAGTCTGGATGTCACTTGGAACCAGAAGTGTCTGATGGCTTCAAAGATATGCGAACAATACTACTATATAGGATACAATGATGGGTGTCAGTTTTTAATTTGGTTTGCTATTCCCACTGAAGTAATATTTTTGGCAATTCATTTTTATATTCTCTATAAGATGATAAAGCAGTTCTTTCTCTAAATGAAGGATGTCATAGTGTATTTATGTTCAACTCCCCCAAAAACAATTCCGTAGCAGTCTATTTCTAATGGTATTTATGCAGCTGTTTGTGAGATAACTATGTACCTAATACAAACCATTCTTTTATTTCCTCTGTTCTCCCACATCCTGCCCTCCAATTATTTCTAATTTCTCAATTTTTTTCTTCATAATGCAAGTAAGATGCTGTTAGACTTAAAAAAATTATGCTGTCATGATTCCCTTTATAATTGGTTTACTGGGAAAGTCCAGATAAGTCTGTCATAGCTCAGTAAGGAAAACATTAAAAAAAAAGACCCTCAAACTCATGCAAGGGGTGAGTTAGTAGGTTAGTAGGGTGCTTTATCTGGAACTTCAGCCATGAGTCTATGTTTCTCAGAATTCTGGAAACTGATAATTAGGTCCAAAATCAACCTCTGAATGGAGTAGAAGACTGGAGTTGAAGTTAGGAATGTATTGTCACTATGTGGAATAATTATATTCATAAAGAATCTAAACTTAATGTCATGGGAGATTGGTTTTATGGACAAAGCAGTTATTATTTTGGTAAATTTACTCTTGTGTTCTTAAAGTCTTCTAGGATACAGTTTGGGATAGCAGAGGAAAATAACAATGAATGTTAATTGAAAGATAACAGTATATTCATACCATACCCAGTGGCCTTGGGGAAAAAAACACATGAGGGAAATAAATAAATGAGAAAATCAACTAACTAGGTAGATCAGACTAAAATGAACTCTGTGTGTGTGTGTGTGTGTGTGTGTGTGTGTGTTTAGAATTATCTGGATGTTCTTGTATTGGTTTTGAACTAACCACTAACTATTGTGTTACACTGTAATATATCACATATTTCACTTGATTCAGTTTTTTTAAATCTTAGCTCTAATAAATTTTGTTTTTTTTTTTAAAATATTTGCTAACCCATTTCTTTTATCTGTGGATCAATTCTGTGTTAGAGACCAAATCCCTTGATATTTACAGGGTATGAGAATGGAATACTCAGTGAAGTTCTTGAATCCTTCCTGCCATTTGCCTCATTTTTCTCAAACAAGATAGGAAGAAAATGAAATGGTGTTGATAGCACCTGGGATATTGCCACGCTGTTTGCCACAATGCCTTTAATCAGCAAATGATTCCAGGTCATTTGTACAAAATTTCAATCTATACAACCCATTATTTTACTTTGTTACTCTATTCAGTAGTCAACTTCCACTATTTTATGCTTGATAATATAAGTAGATTTACTTTTATATCATCAAAGTTATATTTAATTTTCACTTTTGAGCCTCTACAGTGATGGTTCTTTAGTCCTTTTAATGCTTCTCAAAATGCCATTTTCGAAAAAAATACTATCATAAAAACATTATATTTTTATTTCTTTAGTCACATCTTTCAACCTACTGTGTTGAATTTCCTATTCCCTTCCAGTCCAGTTTGGCTAGCTACCATAACTTTCTCCTCACTTTGGGTTATTATAATTAGTCTAACCCTGTTTAAACTCTAGTGTCTATCTGATTTCAAAGTTTTCTTCCCTCCCCTCAGGTACAGGCTATCCTCTTGGCTACTTGGACTTTGGAGACTAGAAAGGCCTATCTTTTTTATCCTTGTTTCCCCTTCCTTTCCAAGGTCTATTTCCTTGAAACAGGGAGAGAGAGGAATAGTGGAAGTAGAACTTGTTATGTAACTAGGCTGCTCTTGTTGCATCTAGGACCTGCTGAGAGAATGGCTCCCTGTAGATGCTTTATATTTTGGTGAGGTCAGAGGGAAGTGAGAGCTTTGTTCTATCTCCTTTGGATGGCTTCTGTTGCTGATGACTCGGACACCTGGTTTCACCTGAGTTCTTCTAGAGGCATGTTCTCAATTCCTTGGTGTGGTGGGTATTTCCTATCTGTCTCTGCCCTTCCTCTGTCCTTCTTGCTCCTTCATATGGGGCCACAGGAAATATGGCAGTCTTTTTTTTGCCCACTGACAGCCTCTGGGAACCTACAAAGGGCCACCCTGTCATTTTTCTACACATGTATTTAGTCTTTTTTTTCTTGACAGTCTACACATGTATTTAGGCTTTAGTCTTTTTAAGACCTGCTGACTAGGCTACTCTGAAGGCCTTTCTGCCTTCAGACAACTTTAGCCCAGAGATGGGTAACAAGATACATGTATCCTACATTCCAGGAGATGGATATTAATCTCACCTAAGATCTTTCTCACTGTACTCAACTTCAACTCAGATATCAACCATCCAGGCTCCCTACCAACTGCTATAAGTGAGTTTCCTCCTCCCCTGAAATTCTTGGCTTTAGAAACAGACTATTCTTGCATTTCTTTTGTGGTTGGGGCAGGGGTGAGCAACCTCTCAACACCAAGAATGCATACTCCTCAAGTGTAATGCTGTCTTTCAGGCTCTTTCTTCTATGGACTGGGGTAACAGAGGGCAAAGAGAAAGGTTGGAGAATGGGGAAGCTGGTTTTGCCACCTCTCATTCCTTTAGAAGAAGAGCACACCTTGTGGCTTATTGTTAGCACAAGTTTGGACCCTTTCTGCAATATAAACGGTCCCACTGAACATGCTGTTAGAGTGTGTGTGTACACATGTGTGACATTCTGTTTCTTTTCCATGGATTTTAAGCTACTTTGAGGCAGAAACCATGTCTTGCAGCATTTTTCACCCTGCTAACAATAAAATAATTGAAAGCAATAATAATAGCAAACACTTAAATGGTTCTTCTATAGAAAAGGCAATGTCCTAAAAGCTTTATATATATTAATGTATTAACTACTCACAAACCCTATGGGGTTGGTATTATTATTGCTATAATGTTGCATTGTGAAAATAAACATAAAGAGGTTAAGTATCTAGCCTGAGGTCACATAGCTGATAAGTGGTGAAGCTGCTAATAGAACCCAGGCAGCCTTGGCCTGAGGTTCATCTTGACTGATTGTCCTTATTGTAAATATATGGCATCACTGTGAATGGGTGTTATTGGTAAAGCCAATTAGACAAAAAAGTAATTTGCCCAGTCTGATTTGGTATGTAAAGGAATATATCAAATTTTAATTAAGTAGATTCTTTTAAGACAATCAGGTGATTGTCATTTATGCGTGTAACTTCATAAATTATTGTTGTACTCAGTGAATAAAGAACTTTATGGATTTAATATAAATACAAAGATTAGTCATGAAAGATTGAGAACATTAAAGCAATTCTTTTCAAAGATAAATGTCAAAGCAGTTATTTAGTGAGTAACTTGTCCCTGAATATATTAGATGTGTTTATAAAGGCAAGCTTAAAAAGTTCAAAACATAATTGTCATCTCAAATACTATCTGATATCTCTATTTTGTTTTATAGACAAATAAAATCAGTCAAAGTTCAGATAATGAAGTTCATTGCCCTCACTTTTCATCTCCTTAAAAATCACTGATGATCTCCTCCTAGCTGTAAGCATACTTTTCAGACCATCTCTCTCACTCCCCTTCTCTCTCCTCCTCTCTCTCTGCCCCTCATTCTCCACCCGCTCATTTCCCCTTTGGCAGATCCATAACAGCAGCTATGATGAGCTCGGACTCTCCTCTCTGCTCTCTTCCAGCTGTGGGTGTCTTGCTCTCTACCTCTTCTCCAGCTAGGTCCCTTCAGCTAACAGTGGGGCAAGCTGAGCTCTCTTGACAATACTGTTTTGGAGAAGAAATAAAGACCTGCTCAACTAAAACAGCATAAGCTTTTCACAAGCTTATCTCTCTACCTTATCCAATACAAATTTCTGTAAACCATCAAGTTGTTAAAAGAAACAAGTAAATTTAGTGATCTGGTTGTTTGCTGACTTGGCTTTTAGCAAACTGGCTTTAAAGTGGCCGTTCAGCCAGCTGGTGAAATGGTGAATTATCTCTTGGGATATTGGCCCTGAGGGTGCCCTGGTTCCTGCCTTCCTGGTTGTTCTGCTCATCCTGTGATGCCAGGAGCTGTCCCAGCATGCACTGTGCTTTAGCTGGTCCTGGTTGGCATCTATCACTTGATGGAAAAAGTACTAATGCCCCAGAGTCTTAGTGTAGCTAGTCTCTGAGCAGTTATGTTGGGAGTGGCAGAAGAAGAAAACTGGGAACACCAGCACTCCTGTTTCACGGTTCCTGTGATCACACATGGTCTGTGCGTCTCTCTTGCTCACAGTTTAAAACTGCTTTTTACTATGTATATTATAATATACTAATAGGGTTCAGGTTAGGGTTATCACTTAGCTAACTGCTGGATTTTTGATTCTCCAGTGAAATTTCTCTGGCCACAGTGATCACTGGCCTCCAAGGGCAAATCCAGTAGCTACATTTCTGTCACATTTCTTGATAATTCCATTTCTTTTTTCCATGTAGAGCATTCTCTACTACTTAAAATCTCTTTCTTTGGTTTCCAGGATTCTTCTTTCCAGGACTTTTGGCCCTTCTAGTTAGTACTTATGTCACCTTTTCAAATCTCTCTTTGGCCATCCATCCCCTTTAGTAGTGTCTTTCTCCAGGACTCAGCTTTTGATCTTCTGGTGTCATACTTTACATTCTTTTTTATTTTTATTAAATATTTTATTTATTTTTAGAGACAGGAAGGGAGGGAGAAAGAGAGAGAGACATCAATATGTGGTTGCCTCTCATATGGTCCCCACTGGGGACCTAGCCCACAACCCAGGCATGTGCCCTGACTGGGAATCGAACCTGTGATGCTTTGGTTCACAGCTCACGCTCAATCCACTGAGCTACGCCAGCCAGGGCATACTTTACATTCTTAAATGTACTTACCCACGCCCATGACTTCAAATGTTCATCTAAACTGATAATTTTCAAACTTATATCTCATGTTTTGTCTTCTCTACTGATCTCCAGACACATACACAACTGTCTACTTGTTATCTCAATTTGATTGTGTCATAAGCACTCAAACTCATCATCCTCTTGCCAAATTTCCCTTCTGACATTGCCTATCTGGTAAATTCTCCCAGTCACCAAGCCATCTCAGTCATCCTGTCGTATCTATTCAGTCACCATATCCTACCATTTCCATCTCTCCAGTCATTATTAACCAATCTTTCTCCTCCCTTCCCCTCTGACCCTCCCTTCCTCTGCTCTCTCTTCTTCACCACCATTGCTCCTGCCTTAGTGTGGGTCTCATCTATTCTTTCCACAAATCACCACAACTGCTTCTGAATAATTATTTTCTTTCCACTCAAATCTCCAATCTATCCTTAAAACTGTGGCCTTGAAGGGAAATTCTGAAGTGCTGTTCTGAATCATGTCACTTCTCTGGGTAAAAGCTATCATTAGATGCCCATTCCCTTTAGAACAATGAATCATCTCATTAGCATGAAGATAAGACCCTATAGTCTGGCCCCTGTTGAGCTGTCTAACATTTATTCTTTTCCTTTCTGACATGTATCCATCACTCCAGCAATAGCAAACATAACATTTTCTAAATGCTCCATGTAAATTAATTCTTCCAAGCCTTTGCCCCTGTTTTGTAAGACACATGTGAAGCATCCTCTTCCCAAGAAAACCTTCTCTGACCCCATGACCTAACATAGATGCTCTTCCTTTGTGTTTTTACAGCCTCTTTTACACACAGCGCCTCGGTGCTTATCATATCCTTCTGGAGTAGTCTGTTTACTTTTCTGTCTCTCATACGGAAGTCCAAATCCTATGTACTTTATCTCCCCAAAACCTAGCCCAGTACATGGCAGGTAATAAATGTTTGTTTAATGAATGATTAATATATATGTAATATGTGAATAAGTGAAATAGTAAATAAAAAATTAAGACACCAGCAGAATATTTCTCAGTTAACATATTTGAATGGTCCTTCTGAACAATTCATTTATATAATTTCATTTCTCTTTCCAAATATGCTTTAGCATGTCTTGGAGGAAGTTGCATTCTTGCTTATTACATAATTCAATTAATATTGTATAAAGCTACATTTGCCATATAAAGTATACCTACTTTATTGAATAAGAATATAATAAAATATATAATACCAAAATATTATAGTGTAAGTGATTGAGTCTATAGTGGTTTTCTGTCTTATGTCCATTGTCATAACTGTCAATTGTCTCTTTCTCTCTCTCTCATTGTTGTTCAAATACAGTTTTCTCCATCCCACCCCACTACTTCCCCCAACCCCAATCATCCCTACCTCCCACCCTTGATCCTACCCCCTTTTGGCTTTGTCCATGGGTCCTTTATACATTTTCCTTGACAACCCTTTCCCCCTTTCCCCTTGCTATCCCCAGTTTGGTCTTTATTTCAAAGTCTCTGGTTATATTTTGCTTGCTTGTTTGTTTTGTTGATTAGGTTCCACTTATAGGTGGGATCATATGGTATTTGTCTTTCAACATCTGGCTTACTTCATTTAGCATAATGCTCTCCAGATCCATTCGTGCTGTTTCAAAGGGTACGAGGATCCTTCTTTCATTCTGCTGCATAGTATTCTATTACATAAATGTACCATAGTTTTCTGATTCACTCATTTACTGATGGGCACTTAGGTTGCTTCCAACACTGGACTATTGTAAATTGTGCTGCTATGAACTTTGGGGTGCATAGGTTCTTTTGAATCACAGTTTCAAGATTCTTGAATGGGGCTGCTGAGGTGGTATCTGAGTAGTGACCTGGCCCAGAAAAAACCACCCTGGGCCATGCTGTGTTACCTCTGGGTCCTGCAGTGGAAAAGCCACAGGCATTTGGGCTGAGTCTAGGCCTAGCAGTAGCCACAGTGGAACATATTATCACTGCTGCCTCTTTTGAGGCCATGGTCTCAGGACACTGGCAAACAACAAGAAAACATCCTGTCAGGGGCAAATTTCTCTTGCCTAATGAGCTGGGTAGGGGCAGGTGGCTTTTATTAGAATGTGGCTATCTGATTACCAGGCATCCAAGTCCACTGGGCTCTATCGTCAGGAAATGAGGTCACTGCTCATTGTATTGAGGTCACTGCATAGGTTCCTTACCTTGGGCATCCTGTCATATCTTCTGTTCATATGCCAAGAGGAAGAATTATAGGTGTTTGGGGAAGAAGCAATGACTTGTCCTTCCTTCCTGAGCCTCAGGAACATTGGAATACACATCCGTGTGCTTTAGTGGCTACATATCAAACAGGTTTTTACACTGGCAATCACTACAGGGCTGACACACAAATTCCACCTTATGTGAGGTATAGAAAAAACATTAACCTGGGTACAAAAATCTGCATGTGCTTTTGGTAATAGATAAGAATTTTTAATAAATGCTGAGCAACTTCAAAAAAAGTGGAAACATCTAGATATGCACTGTGTATTCAACTGCATATACTCTTATTTCTCACAGCAGCTACATGAGACATATACAACTATTGTTTTCATTAAACCTACTAAATAAATGAGTAAAGGGTAATTGGAGAGGTTAAGCAAGG
>PVIA01008340.1:0-72780 GCA_004024845.1 Tonatia bakeri | reverse complement strand
TCCGATGAGCCTGGTCTGGCGTCAATGGGGAGAGACTGAAGTCGTAAGTCCACAAGGATGGGGGAGGGTGGGGGCACTGTCAGAAGTGCAGTGATTGAGTGTCTGTCTCCTTCTTCCTCTCCCCGTCCCTCTCTCGCTGCTCCCCCCGCCCATCACGCTGCCTCCTGCACAAGGAACCATTGAGAAGGGACAGAACAAACGCTCCCTTATGCAGCTCCCACAGCGTCTCTGGGTTTGTCCGAGACAGCTGCCTGTAGCACGCTATGGTTACTCATTACCCGGGTTCCCAGGCAGGAAAAGGAGCAAACTTAATAGACCCGAACTAACCCTCAGCTCAAATGCTTATTTATTAAATAAATAAATAAGTCAGGTGTATGGGGGACTAGGGGAGAGGTGGGGGAGGGGCGGCCATGCAAGTGGACTGATGGGGAAAAAACTGTTTCTATAAGGGGAGGGGGAGGTGGATGGAAAACTCCCTCTGGAGAAAGGACAGAGGGGCGTTTGTGCTGCCTGCTTGTCCTTTGCCGGCAGAGTGGACTCCAGCCTCTGCTGGCTGCTCACAGACCTTGCAGAGGAGGAGGACTTGGATGGGAAAGGAAAGAAAGTCCCATTTCTCCCGCGCCCAGGCCCCGGCCCTCTGAAGCACAGCTTGCTCCCTGAAATGATCAGCTGCCACCACATTGGTTTGCTAGTGCCGGGGACACTGTGACATAGGGCATGAATGCTGCCCTCCTCCTGACTTTCAAAGCAAATACACTAGTCCACGGCCATCGCGGCTCCCACCGGACAGAAGGAAGTGTGGGCGTGAAGGAAGGAGGCCAAGGGACTGAGAGGCAGGGCAACTCTGGGCTGAAGACAGGCATGTCCCCAAATTTAATCTACACACTGGTGGTACTCAACCAGGGCGCTCTCTCTGCCCTCCCCCAGGGAATGCCGGGCAATGTATGGAGGCATTTCTGTTGTGCCACAGCTGGGGTGGGGTGATACCGACATTCAGTGGGCAGAGGCCAGGATTCTGCTAAACATGGTACAGTGAACAGGAAAGGCCCCTCCCCATGACGCAAAATGACCCAGCCCCAAATGTCACCGTGCTGAGGTAGGGAAATCCCACTCTAGACCTATGTCTGAGAACCCAGGCCACCTCTAATTCTGCAGGTGGCATCAGCCCACGACAGTTCCATGAATCCACCCCTTCTTCCAGGGCAGACGAGGGAGGAAAATCCTGGAACCGTACAAGCACTGATGCGTTGATCTCCCTTTGACTAACGCGAGGAACAAAACCGCAGAGTAAACAGGACCCCCACCAAGGAGAAGAAGAGGCACCTCAATCAAACCGGCGTTCCTTAGTCATTGCCCAGGCCTATAGCACAGAGACTGAGTCATTTCAGTACCGACGGATATGGGCACCTACCCCTCTGTCCTAGAATCTCTGCCAATCCTGGCTTGCAGGGGGCGCAGGACGTTGCTTTTGGGGTTTTGTTTTCTCCCAACTGAATTCGTTGCTCACTGGAGGAATGACCTTACACAAGACTCTGACCCTCACTGGACCTCAGTTTAACCAAGTCAACATGGGCAGCGATGGTCCCCAGCCACCATCTCGAGACTGCTGCCCAGGTGAATGAGTTCTTTCGGGAGTTTAAAGTGCTCCCAGAAGCACCTCCTGCACAGATGAAGCAAGACCTGGTTACCTCGGCCAAGTGTGTAGCGAGTATGGACAACTTCAAGGCCAGCGTGAAATCTGTTTTCCAGCGTGGCTGCATCGACCAGTGCTGGGGGTCCAGCACAACCCTGGGTGTGTCTCAGGAAGACCATCAGCTGCCCACCCTGGGGAGGAGAACCTGTCATCGGGTCAGCGATTCTGCCGCCATCATGTCAGGTCCTCAAAGGCGTGAGCGGGGGTGGGAGAGGGTGATGTGTGTGCAGGTGTGTAGCTTGTGTGACATATACATGTGGATATGTATAACGGGCACAGCATGTAGGCACATGTGTGGTGTGTGTGCACACACATGGCACATGTTTGCATGTGTCATGTGCGTGTATATAGCACATGTGTGGTGTGGGCACATGCAGCATTTGACGTGTATGGTGTGTATGTACGTGTGTTGTGTCTGTGTGCATGCATGTGCTGTGTGTGGTGTGTGCGCATGTGGCATGGTGTGTGGTGTGTGTGTTGGGTGTGGCATGCAAGTGCAAGTGTGGTGTCTGTATGTGCATGCCTGTGTTGTGTGTACACATGTGTGCATGTGTGTGGCCATACCAGATGATTAGTGCCAGAACAAGAGAACCAGGGAAGTTCCCAGACCTAAGAGTGAGCTAAGACATCTCTGATTGGTGGGCACTTTGGGGGATGGGATACCTGGGGCCCGTATGTTCCAAGAAGAGGCTGTCTGAGTTCAATTCCAGTCTGTCTACTTTGGAGCCAAGTGACCTTGGGCGAAGTGTTAAACTTCTTTGGGACCCAGTTTCCTCCTCTCTCAAGGGGACAATAAAAGCACTTACCTTCTGGTTACAGGAATTAGTGACTTCACGTAAAACACTTCCTACTGGGTAGCATGACCTCAGTAGATGGCAACTGCTCTGATTATCCCTGCTGCAGGGGAAAGTTCTTCCTGGAATCTAACCTAACACTGCTTGCTCCCTCCCCTTCTTCCAGGGGACATTCCCTCTGTGCTGGTCACCATGTCTGCATGACAATACTCTCTTGACTTTAGTTGCCTTTTGGGGGAGGTCAACACTACAGCTGCTCCCAGACCATCTGCCTCAGATAAGGAGGGACAGGGTGACCTGATCACCAACTGGCCACCTCAAGGACCCAAAAGCCTTCCCTGGTGGCCCAGCAGACTGTGAAGAAAACCTGGCTGGCACTTCCCCACTTCTGCCCGCAGCTGGCTGACGCCAACCTTCCTAGATCCCCAGATGCTTGATGACAACATTATTGCCACAATAAAGCCATCATGGCCACTATCAACACTCTATCAGCCTCGCCTGCCCTTCACCACCGGTTTGTCAAAGCCGCCCCTCCCTTCCCCATTGTTAGCTTTCTGCTAGCTTATCTGCTGCTGGAGACAGAAGTCTCTGCTTTAATTGTGGCAAATTAGTTATTGAACTCCATAGCCAGCACACATTAGATCACTCCCATTCAAGGCCGAGGCGGAATCCAAGGCCACGGGCAGAATCCAGTCATCATTGCAGACCAGCTGGGGACCACACTCAGTCCCCCACCCACAGAGGGGCTTGAGGCCACTGAGTGAAACTCTTCCTCCACCAAGCCTCTCTCAGCCCTTCTGTCCTGGACACCTCAGCGAAAGCCCGTCTGTATAAAACACTGGCTGCGTTAAAACACCTTCCTCGTAAATCAGTAAACCGTGTTAGGCCGCGTAACTCACTGGCTTATTTCCGCCGGGCCGTGTTAGCCCCTGTGCCAGGTTCAGAGCAGATGCTTATCAGCTGAACTGCTGAATGAGTACAAGTCAGCATCCTCCCCAACTTGGTCTGTCATTGTGTAATAGTTGCTGTATTCAAGATACGCATGGAACTCATTCATGTGATCCTCAGTCATCGCACTCACTGCCAGGCACTGCCTTAAGCACTTTCTCCCAAGAACTCGAGAGGTTGCCATCAACCTGTTTTATAGAGGAGGAAACTAAGGCATAAAGAGGTTAAGACCTAAATGAGTGGCAAACCGAGATTCAAACCAGACAGAGCCCACACACCTACACACTCAACACTGCTTCTTGAGTGGACGTTACCTGTTTGTGCAATCGCAACATGAAGTCCTGGAATCTGACACCCCACTTAAGGTCTGGACAACACCGCTGACGCCCCCTACACAGTCCTCCCCCACCGTCCTGCTCCCTCCTCCCCAGGAGCACGGCCACGCCCGGTTCTGCTTAGTGTCCCCTTTATTTCCACTGCGGTTTCCCTGCACACGTGGATCCCTGAACACAATGTTGCTTCGAGTTTTGTTTCTTCTAAATTTCATCCACAGGATGTTGTGCTACAAGTAGTCTGCAGCTCCCTACCCTGAAGTCACCGGCATATTTTTCTTGTATTTTCTCCCGCACTACTCCACTGGTCATGCTTCTCTCCACTGCAGCGCTGCTGGGTAGAACCACCAATGCTGAGCCTCCAGCCTCCCGAGACTTTGGGCCTTCAGGAAAGGCCCTGAGCTGATCCACCAGAGCCAGATTCCAGTCCTGCCCTGGCCTCTGACTCACTCGCTGTGTGACCTGGGACAAACTGTCCAACCTCTCTGGGCCTCAATATCCCTGTTTACGAATATTCCTGACTTCCCAGAAATCACTGGGAAGGTGAGCAAGGGAGCCCCCTGGAGCCAGGAGGTGCCATTACAGGTTACTTGGCACTTCTCGCTGATGACCAGGTCAAATTAGGGAGAAGTGGGACAGTGTTCAGTTAACTCGAAGGGGCACACACATGGGAGAGGGGAGGAGTGTGGGGCTTCTGCTGGCACACCAGGTAAGTGGTATGTGAACTGACGGGGACCTAATCAATGACGATGGGGAAAAGACACCGCAAAGCACCCACGACTTTCCCCACTTCCTGCAGAGCCCCAACTCTAAGAGCTGGGATTGCCATCCCTGAATCCCTGTCCTGGATTCTTTCCTCTTCCGAGGGCATCGAGAGGACAAACACCTTCTGATCGGAATGTTTTTGGAATGTTTTTCCAAATACTCAACATCTGGAAGGACCTGTTACAAAGGCCCCCTTTGTGTAGCAGGGAAATGGGCTGGCAATAAAACAGCTCCGGACCCTGCAGAGCTGGGAATGGGGGCAGGGGAGTGGGGGAGGAGGTGGGAGGACCGGGTGGGGCAGGGGCAGGACCGGGGTACCACCAGGAGGACCTGTGTGAGAGCGAGGTCAGCACGAGGCGCCCGGTGGTATGAAACCACACACAGTGGCCAGCACTTACCTAGGGCTCCCTATGTCCTGGGTGCTGCTCTAAGTGCTTTGTCTTTAGTGTCTTTTAAAAGACGGTCGGAGAGAGGGAAACACGCATCTGAGGGGATGTGTGGTGTGGAGTGTGGAGAGACTGAGTGGAACAGAGGGTGGTGGAGAGATGGAGGGATTCACACGACAACAATGGCGCATGTTTCGCGTTGGCACAGGGCGCGACAGAGGAATGACCATGGCTGGCATGTGAAAAGGTGACAGCACCCCGCATCTCTCTCTAACCGGCTTTATTCCCCAGGTCCTTGGAACTGTGTGCTCAGAAGGCAGGTCCAGATGCCCTTGCGGAAGCCTCTGGTCCATTCGTTCCAGTAGGTGTGTGAGGCCCACAGGGTTACATGAACCTGCAATAACAGAACACCAGTCCTCCCTGCCCGTCCTGCAATAAGCAAGCTCCTAGCAGGTGAAAACTTCACAGGAAACACTCCCCGCTTTGTGGAAAGTTCCTCAGAGATGGATGGCCCATACGTTATGTCCAAATCCCTATAAAAAATCTAGGAATAGAGAGCTTTATCCTGATTCTTTCCAAAAAGTATGTGGAAATCAGTTCAGGCAGCTCTTGCAGGATCTTGGAATCTTGGGACTAGATGACTGACAGGAACCTGGTCACAAATGCAAAGTGGATGGACCACCTTGGTGGGGCTTGTTAAAATGCAGAGCCCCAGGCCCTGTGCCAGACCCAGTGAAAGAGCAGAGGTGGGGAGCGGGCATCTGGAAATCTGCATTTGGTGAACTCTGTGGTGATCTTTTCTAATACACACTGAAGTGAGAGCAGTATTGGTCCAAGTCGTGACCCAGCTTCTGGGAGAGCAACACTTACTAATCAGAGATACATGGAATTTATTCAATTCATAAGCATCTCTAAGGCTGCATATTTCTCATATTTCTTAGGGTTCAATGAGTCTCTTCCAACGTTAATTTTTTATATCCATTTTACCTTTCTAAGCCTCCTTGCTGTATACTTTTAT
Organism: Tonatia bakeri; assembly: GCA_004024845.1. NCBI lineage: Eukaryota > Metazoa > Chordata > Mammalia > Chiroptera > Phyllostomidae > Tonatia > Tonatia bakeri. The sequence continues at coordinate 66,844 of PVIA01008340.1, read as the reverse complement.
TGAGCACAAACTATGTGCTGGGTAAGTACATTGCATATTTGTTTATTCGACATTCATAATGCTCCTTGGTGTTACATACAGGATGGACGCAATCAGAGAGGCAGGGAGAGCAAGGAGAAAGGAGATCACAGGAAGAGGAGAAGACAGACATTTCCTTGTCTTCTTGGCATATCCCAGTCATTTTTACAACCAGGACATGGAGTGTATCAAAACTCAGAACTGCCGCGTTTGGAAAATCAAAATTCTACTCTACTTTTTCCAGAGTCCCTTGCAGCTAGCATTGGCCATATACGTATTCCTGACCAAAGAGATGTACAGGAATTTGGCTGAGGTGCTTCCAAGAAATCTTTTGCTTTCCTGATGAAAGGGAGGGATGCAGCTGGTACTGACCCCTGCACCTTTCAGCCTTGGGTAGTGCATTAGTTTCCAAGAGCTGCCACAACAAAGCCCCACAAACCTGGTGGCTTAGAACAGCAGAAATGAATTATTTCACAGTCTGGAGGGCAGAAGTCTAAAATCCAGGTCTCAGCAGGGACATACTTCTTCCAAAGGGTCTATGAAAGGATACTTCCTTGCCTCTTCCTGTTTCTGGTGGCTCCTGGCATTCCTTGCCTGTGGCTGTACCGCCCCATCTCAGCCTCCAACTTCACATGGCTTCTGTCTCTGTGTGCCCCTCTCTGCCTCTTATATGGACATTCACTGGAGTAGGGCCCACTCTAACCCAGGAGGATCTCAACTTGATCCTTACCTCAGTGACATCTGCAAAGACCCTCTGGGGTCACATTATAATGTTCTGGGTGGACACCAATTTGGGGGGAACACTATTCAACCCACTACAAATAGGGATATGATTCATGGAGCTACAATAGATCCATTATTAGGAACAGGAAGGCAGAGGATGTAGAATTTCATTTAAAAAGTTATCCTTCTATTAGAGTTGTTCAGCTTTATTTACCTGCTACTTAATAAGAACAAAATGTTAATTTAACAAATGGCCAAATGGTGACACGAAATGGTTCCTCCAGGTGCTGTCACAGAGCACAGCCAGGAGGTGCGCTCTCAGCCTTGGTCTCCCCTGGTGAGAATGCCCGGGGCCCTGCTGTTCCCTGAGCCAAAAAGGGTGAGAAGTCAGGACAGCATCCCATGTCCCATTTCTGGCAAGATGCTGCTTTCAGGAGCAAAGCTCAGAAGAGCAAGCTAAGAGAAGGAGGGTCAGGGCACAGCTTCCAGGGAAAGGAGAATGACCGTGGCCGTTCCTCCCTGCGCATCTGCTTTTCTCCGCCTGGCCCTGGGGAACAGAGCCAAGATCTTAATCACCCAGCATCGCTCTGGCACGCCGGGTGTGTGATACACCTGTCTCCATCGTCAGGCAAACGAGTGGGTCCACAGGCAGAGGCCTGCCCCGCCAGACAATGCACCCCTTTGTCCCCGCCCAGAGCGCGGGATCAGCAAGGAAGCCAAATCCATCAGCACTTGTCAGGGCCCTTGATGCACACAATGCAAGTTATGATCCACAGTCTACAGCAAAGCCCCGGGCTTTGAGCAGGCAGCTCTCACTGACACGCAAAGTGTCAGTCAACCTCCGAAAACCCAGGGTGGGGAGCCGGGGGCACTGGGCTCTCATTCCAAAGAGCCAGCCTGGCCCAGGGAAGGTGCCCCTGAAACTCTGACACATCCTTTCTTGAAACCAGCCCCCAGCGAGCTGCTCTAGGAGAACTCACTTCCTGCGTCGGCAGAGGGCTCTTGCGGCTACTTCGGCAAACACACTGCGCATGTGGGCAGTGCGCACCCCCAGGTGGCCAGCCGTTCTAAAGGCTGAACCCTGCCTGGGAAGAGGGAGGATGGAAGGAGAAATTCCCCAGTGAGATTTGCTACAAATGCAACACCAGCCAAAAAGGTGTGACACCATCCTTTGCAGCCAAGGAGGTGGCAGGCTGTACAGAAGTTTGGGGACTTTTGCGTCCTAGTAAAATCCAGAAGTGGTCTCTGTGGATGCTGCCCACATTATTACATGCTTTTCCTGCCAAGGCCTGCAACCCATTCTGGCTGTCCTTTTCTGTCAGGTCCCCCCACCCCCTCCGTCAGCACGACCACCAGTGGACAGGAATACCCGAGCTTTTTCCTCCAACGACAGACTCCTGGATTGGCCCCAGCACTCAACACTGAGGGAGGGGACAGGAAAGACAGGTGTGTGTGTGTGTGTTTGCTTGTTTTCAAGATTTTATTTATTTATTTTTAGAGAGAGGGGAAAGGAAGGAGAAAGGGAGAGAAACATCAATGTGAGAAAGAAGCACGGATCAGTTGCCTCTTGTACGCACCCCAACTGGGGACCAAACCCACAATCCAGGCATGTGCCCTGACCAGGAATCGAACCAGCGACCTTTTGCTTTGTGGGATGATGACCAACCAACTGAGCCACACTGGCCAGGGCCAGGTGTGTTCAGATCTGCTGTCCCTCTGAGGTGGAATCACTGGCACCACCCGCCTAGGCCACGGCACAAGGCACAATCAGAGCTAAGATTCGCGCTGACTCAGCCATGCTCTCTGACCTTCCCCGTGCTCACCCCCCAGGCTTCCTTTTGGGAATGAAACTAGCTAATGCATGAGCTTCGTAAAAAGCACAAATTCCCTTAGAAATACAGGATGTCTGAGCTGAATGATATCAGGTAAGCCAGCTCAACTTAAAGGAAGGAGTACGTCGCAGGCAATGTTTAAAGTAATTTACATAATACCAGATTTGGGGGCTTTTTTTTTGTACTTGGTCGTGATGACAGTATCAGGATCATGCAAAAACATCTTTTCCTTTCTGAGATACATATTGATCTGTTATGAATAAAATAATGCAATTTTTTTTTCAAAATACTGAGTAAGAGGGAGGAGCGGGGCCCAGACTGGTAGGGGCTGGGGGCTGCGGAACTGGCCGATGGGCACTGGGGGATCGTGCCACCATTCTGCTGACTCGAGTGTAGGTCTGAAGTTCTCCACCATAAAATGTGGAACAAAAACAAACTTCGAAGACCAAAACAGAGGGAAGCTTCCATCCGCCAACATTAAAACTTGTGTTCGCATCACAGAGCCAGCGATCAGATCTGGCCTCACTTCTCAATTACAGTGGCCGAAACAGATTCGATTCTGCTTTTCCCAACCAGACGACACAAAGGTGAGACAGTGCCACCAACCACTCACCACTTTCTCTGGGATTCCAGAGCAGCGAGAGTGACACTTTCTCCCCAAATCCTCGTGTTGTGGCCGCGGATCTGTCACAGGTAGAGGTCAGACGGACGGAAGGCATTCCTAAACTGGGGATACACTGTGAACACAGCTATAGGGATGGTTTAAAAAGACTGTCTCAAAAACCCCTTGAGCAGGAGGGAAGGCAGATGGGCTGGCAAAAATCGCTTTTAATCTTCCAGTCCTCCTAGGTAGAGCATGCCCAGGGCGGGCATCATTATTCTTTTTGTAGGGCGGTCGAGAAGGCAGCCCGCCCACGTTAACAGGTATGTCGCTCAAGCTAATGTTATCCACCGAGTCTTTTCCTCTTGCTATTTTTATTCTTAGAGATTAGAAAGGTGATATCAAAAATAATCCAGTGCAAGCTCTGAATCGTAACAATCCCATCCAGTGCACAGGTGGCATCTTCCTTTCCGACTGGCAGGATCGCATCTCCTTGTTTCACGAGAGCATCTACCGCCCTGGGCTGCTGCAGCTCCTCTCTGTACCTGCCAACACACTCTACACACAAACATGGGTGCTGACCAGTTCATGGGCACGGGCAACTCGTGTCGAAAAGCAGGGCATCAGGGGCTTATGGGTCATAGCTCCTGGGGCCAAACAGGTGGGACCAGCCTCCTGGAGCAGTACAAGGAGGAGAAAAGGGAGGCTGAGCTGCTGGTGGGAGGAGCCTGGGTATGGGTGGGGTTGGCAGCCCCGGGCAGAGAAGGGTGTGTTTCCCAGGAAGCCTTGTGCCCTACTTGCCTGCTGCACTATACCAAACCACAAAGCCCTGCTGGGCACTCCCCTGCCAAGGCTGATCACAATCTGCCACGCTATCGGCATTGTCATCTCTCACAGAGACATGCAGTGAGTGCGGTGAGTTCTAAGGGACCTAATCTGATCCCGCCTTTTCCCAAAGCCACATTGGGCCATCCAGGCTTGTGGTAGCACCTGTCTCCCCTGCTGCCAACGGTGCCAGCCTGTATCCTTACTTACCTCCCCCTCCCCTTCTCCCTCTGCTTCCCCTTTTACCCCAGCGCTACCCCAACCCAAGCCCTCCGCCCATTTTCACCCTGATCTTTCACAGCTGGGAGACTAATATTCAGAATGACAGAGCCCCCTGGGGAGAAGGTCTAAACCTGACCTTCCCTTCACCCTTGACTGCAGTATCATCTAGCCAGACAGTCCCCTTGTCTGGTGCCTAGTGCATGGAGGGCTAAGAGAGGTGGCTTCCCGTTGAAGCTGTGAGGACGATGATGGGAAACTGGCATCCGTTTTTCTGGTTTGAAAAAAGAGGACTTCACTCTTCAGCACCTGCCAACCTGATAGGTTTGCCAAGAATTTCACACTTGCCAAGGATTCTACATTAAACAAACACGCACCCCTATGCCAACCCTCCTCCAAAGCAGACGTAACTCATCGGGGAATGAAACAGCTCTTACGAGAGCGACGTGGTTCACGAACCTCTCCAGTTTCCGGAGCATTATCTGTTTTAATCTCCGTGAGACAACAGGACACATCGCCCTCACATTCAAGTTTGGGTCCCAAAGCAAGAAAGTTCAGGCTTGATTTTGACCGCCAGGGTTGCGTTGTGGTTTTCATTGTACAGCTTTCAAATATACAGGTACATAAAGGAAATCCTTGGGAGACTTCTAGGCCCATACACTCTAACAGACCTGGAAGTGGACTCTGATTTTTGGTCCTTTCCCTTTGCCTGCCAGGAACCGCCAATGGCTAAGACTTAGCCACCACCACCTGGTGTCACGTGGGGAGTCGAATAGTGGAAGTTCCTAGGCCCAGTTAAAGGCAGCGGCCAAGATTAAGGCACCTCTGCCACATCCCAGTGGGTGTCAACACAGAGACAGTAACTTGAACCCCAAACGCGTTTGTACTGAGCTCCGCTGTGTTAATGAGAGACGATGGGGCAGGAGGGCACAGGCTGGCAGACGCTGCTCCCCGAGCTCTCGGTGCCTCCTGCTCCTGTCACTGGATCATGTAAAGAAGTCAAGAGGTGGCCACGGCCCTGACCCAAGCTCTGGGGGGGTCAGCTCATGGAAACTCCTGAGAGAGGAGGAGGGCAGAAAGACCAGGGATCGTCCCGAGCTCACACAGCCCGGTGCGTTGCTCTCGGCATGGGTCCTCATTCCAGTCTCCCCTCTGCTCACTCAGCCCTCCCCTCTTTGATGGACCCCACTCAGCAGTGCACATGCGAAAGGAGACTGAAATCAGATCACACCTACATGCATGTAGCTTGTTGTGACTACTTGTCCTGACTGATGGAACAGACGACCACGAACCTATGACACTGACTTGTGTGACCCGGGTTTATGAGCCGAGAGAGTATGGCAAAGGGGAAGGGCTGTCTCTCCTATGACTCTGTTGCACTGTGCAAGACTCCCTCTTGCTAGTAAACTCCCCAGGAGGCTGGTTCCATGAACTGAGCAGCCGCACTGGGAACAGCTGCATGCCAAGGAATTGTGAGTAGCCCTGGAAGCTACAGGTGGCCCCTGGGGACTAAGGAAGGCCTTCAGTCAACAGTCAGCAAGAAGCTGGGGCCCTGGTCCTCCCCCTGCAGGGAACTGAATTCTGCCAGCCCACCGAGTGCTCTTGGAAGCAGCCTTCCCCAAGCCTGCGGAAGAGAACGTAGCCAGGCCTGGAGCTTGCGAGGCCCTGCGCGAAGGACCCAGTTAACACAAGTCCAGACTCCTGAGCCAGAGACACTGAGACAGTGACGTGTGTTCACGAAGCCACTCTGTTCGTGGTTGTGTGCTACACAACAACAGAGAACGGATACAATGACCCTCTCCCACTGAGTCACCACACATAAGCGTTGTCCACATGGAAGAAACCTGCAGATTCATGAACCACTTACTTAAGACTGGTCTTTTTCTTTTAACTTATATTTTAGGCTTGTTAGAAGTGAAAAAAGGTACTTTTCTGTACTTTCACATGTTGAGTTCTATCAGCATTGTCACTGAAAAAAGAAAGCGGACAGGGGGCAGGTGGCTGGTGAGGAGAAACCATGAAGTCTAAAGGTAAGCACTGATCTTAGAGTAGTTCATGGTCCTTTTCCATGGGCCACCCTCCAGTGCGCGCATGGTAGTGACCCCAGTGCATGCTGAACCCTGACCCTAAAAGGCAAAGGCCAGTGAAGGGGCACACCTCCACCACCCTTACCGCACACTACGAACCAGAACCACACTGTGGCAAGGGCCTCTCCCCTCTTTGCATGCTTCCCTGCAGCCTTGTTCTACATTTTCATTTTTCCCAGATGCACCCTGGACTCCTTGGAAGTCATGGCTCTTGCAATCGGGGAAGGGAGATCCTAGCCTGGCCTAAAACCCCAGCACTGGGTCCTCACCAACTCCAAGGGCAAGGTCCATACCCCTTCCTGCTAGACAGAGAGGGGCCAGCGGCAGGCTTGCTAACTTCCAGCTCAGTTTGCCAGAGATCCCACACAGCTTCCAGTCTGATCTTCTCATCTAGGGGAGGACCATGGGGCGCAGGGGTGCTGAGATACGGATCACGGGTCTACCCTGTGCCAAGAGTCATATACCTTTCCTTGGGCCAACACAATCCACTGGCCCTTTTAGTTCCTCCTTCCACCCGTGTCTTCCATGTTTTGGAGCATGAGCCCCAGTAGGCTAAAGAAACCCAGGGGTCCTGAGGCCAAGCAGCACGCCCAGAAGCTGTGGAGGTCTCAGTAACAGCTGTCTCGGGGCAGATGGTGGCCAGCAGTGCCCCTTTGCCTTCAAGCTGCTGGCAGAGCCCTGGCGCTGTCCAGAGGATGGGAAACAGCAGGGCAGCGGCTGGAATAGACTCGGGTGCTGTCTGCCACCGCCCTCACTGGCCAGGGCCAGCCTCCCTCCTGCATCCTGCTGGAAGGAGGAGGCAACAGCTCCTTCCAGGTTCACTTCCTCCCTCTGGAGGACTGAGAGGTGGAGTTGGAAGTTGAATTCCTCAGGCCTGCGAACACACTGCCACCCTCCTCCCAGCTGTGGGGCTGGGAGGATGGCCAGACAGCGAATTCGCTGGAGGACTCGGACAAAGCCCCTGAGTCCCAAGCACTGCAGACCTCCCTAACCTGGGCCCAGGCAGAGCCAGTTAAAAGTTCGAGCATTGGTGAACTTTCCTTCGAGCCAAGGAAGGCTGAACCGTAGGGTGGCTGGTTCACAGGCGCCCCTTCCAGAGCCCTGTGTCTACTTCTGTTTGAACTGTTGTGCTGTTTTCCTCAAAGAGCCCTCCTGAAACTGTAGGAACTTCACATGCCCCAAAGGAGGCCTTGGAAGGGACAAGCTGGGAGTGACTAGCCGTAGACAGCAGGGAGCCCCGGGAAGCCCCGGGAAGCCCCAGGTCCCTTTGGTGGCATTGGACTGGCCTCGCTGCAGCCAAGCTGGGTGATAGAGGAGGAGGGTGGCACCCCTCCCTAGGCAGGCAGCCGAGGGAGGTGGGTCCCAGCGATTCATGGGGCGGGAGGGGTGGGGTGAGGGGTGGGGGCTGCCCCTTGCGTGCAAAGCTTGGCGATGCCTCATGCCCTGCTCTGCGGCCCCGCCCCACGCAGGTAAACAGCACCGCCCGCCCGTTCCTCCTGGGACCGGTTCCCAGCTCCTTGCCAGAGCCCCGGGGAGGCAGGGGTCAGGAGGCGCCCTCGACCTGGAGACCTGGAACGTGCGCCAGAGCAGGCAGCCGGCCTCACCTGGCCAAGGCTCCAGGCCGCGTCCCACACCCTCCAGGCTGTCGGATCACACCTATGGGCCCGCTGGCTGGGCCCAGGGTGTGTAGCCTGGGCGGGATAAGGGGTGAGGGGAATGAGTTCTGCACCAAGAAGGGTGCCTAGGTAAATATTGGTGGAACTCCATACACTTCAGGTCTGTTACTTTGTTGTACGTAATCTTACCTCCATGCCAAAGGAAGGGGAAAAGAAGAGTCCCTGGGCTCTCCTTCCCTTCCAACTTTCACCACGTTGTTGGGGATGGAGGCGTGGCAGGGCCTTGCTTCAGGAAAGCTCAGGGGAGGATGGCGGGAGGTTGATTTCTGCATCCTTGGGCAAAGCTGAGCCGACCCTGTCCCTGGCCATAGCCACCCAGGTGTGTAAGACTCCCTGGCCCTCACCTGCCCTGTCGGGAAAGTGGGGTTAACGGTGTCAAAGACAAGGAGGGTGGAAGGAGGTGGTGAGAGAGGTGGTCAGTGTGGAGTCGATTCCCATGGGGGCAGAGGTGGCATCAGGGCTGTGGGTCATTACCTAGGGACCGGCACTGGGGACGGGGCACACAAACCAAGCTGTTCTTGAGATGTGACGGGGCCGGAGGAACCCAGACCTCTAGCTTTCTTGGATCTCAACCAATTTTCAAGCCTGTCTCTCCTGTAGGTCCCATGGGCTCTGGACAGCCTTCATGAAGCTCCTCATCCAGGCGCACTGGCACTGGATACTGGTCTGCACCCGGGAGTCGGGGCTCGCCTTTCTCATCTGAGCTCTCTTTTGCTTCCACCAGTGTTAGGTAGGGAAGGTGTGGGGAGTAACTCTCTGGTTAGCTCGTCCATTTACAGCCCTGGAGAGAAGGCAGCTTTGAGAAGGACTGAACACACACACGTGCTGGCCACAACAATGTCCCTTTTATTGAGATTAATCACAGTTGTGAGGTCTTGTCCATCAGAAAGAAGTCTGCACTATGTAGAACTGCACACAAAGATGTAAAAACACACATCAACCACCAGAACAAATCACCTCAACCAATCAAACCTCTGGATGTGTCTTCAATTTTGATCGTCAGTGATTCGGAAAAATGCACATTGATTGGCCCAGCATAAGGTTGGCCTTCGGGTGTCAGGCACTCACAGAGCAGGGTGTTCACCCCGGGAAGCCATAAAACATGTAAACGCGGAGGGCAGGCATCGCTCACACCATGGCCAAACACCTGGCTTCTGGGCGGCCCACTGTGTCTGCGGAGCCCGCGCAAGGTCCCAGGGCCCCTCTGACCAGGGAGGACAGCAGGCCCAGCTGTGCTTGAAGCAGGGAAGTCACGCCATGCCTGCTGGAAATGCTATGTGTACGGATGAACAGACTAGCTTCTAATCTAGTTCAAGTCATTTTTTAGGGTCGTTTCAGAATGATGATTTGCTGAAAATTTACTTTTAAAGGGAAACATAAAAATCTTCTTTTCCTACCCCTTCTTCCTTTCTCATCCTAAGGGCTCTGGCCAAACTCCAGCAAATCTTGCTGTAGCTTGAAAAGGTTCTGGGTCAGGTTACAAGTAACCAAATGGCCAGCAGAGACAGACCTATCACAGATGCCACATGTCTTCCCTTCACTTAAATTAGCTTAAGTGGCTCCATCCACAGGTAAATGAAGGGTTTGAGTTCTAGCAGTTGGCTGGTGTCCCCCAGTCTCTTAGCAAAATGAAGGCTTTTAACTTATCAAAATAAATGTCACAGGGATTTGGAAACCATGACAAACCACTCTGCTCCTGGAATCCCCAGAGAACAGAGGTCTCTGATCAAAGCTACAGCCTCTTCTTTTCGAAGGGCTCACAGTGTATTCACAGTTGTCGCAATTCCCTAATTCCCGTAAATCTTCATGAGAGAGAGAGAGAGAGAGAGAGAGAGAGAAGAGGGAAGAGAGAGGCAGAAGAGAGGCTAGCTGATGTTCTTCCCTTTGTCGGCACCCCCATCCCATCCAGCGTCTCCCTTGGGGAGGCAGAGGAAGGTATATCCTCCTGGGGCTGGTGAGACCTGGGAGAGTAGTAGGTGGCTTTGTCCACGATGCTCCAGTTCCAGATCAGGAGGAACAGACAAGAGTTGTCCTGACCATTCTGCCCTGAGCCACAAGGCAAAAATGCTGAGGAGACTTCTCTCGGGGTAGCTTGCTTCTGTGGGTGACCTTGGGGTGTTGCCACTGTGTCTGGTGAGGGAGACTGAAGGTCCCGAAGGCCTCCCGGGCTGTAACCCCACTGGAGCAAGACTCCATCCAGTGGCCAAAATTCTGTTGTTCCACTGACACCTTGGAAGTCCGAAAATAAAACCTATGTCTCCCTCAAAAGAAAAGTAAAAATTGTCATGTAATCAGAGTCAATCAGGGTAACGAGATGAACAGGAGAAAAAGTAAAACGTTCTGATGCGAAGAGAGGCCCGTGGTCCCGTGGCGGCCAAGCACTGCCATGTCCTCGTCGGCCCTTCCTGCGGTCCGAGCATTTCGGCACTAGCCCAGGCCCACATCCAGTGACATCATCACCACGAACCCCAGGATGGAGGCCCAGGACGCCAGCTTCCCGTTGCCACTGGGAGGGGAGGGAGAGAAGGAAAGGAAGATCTTAATGCACTGAGACGCTGTCCAAGCTGAAAGCATGCTCTGCGAGGCCCATTCCTGTAGAAACTATCCCACTGTGAGTCATGATAGCGAGAACCGACACTTACGAGGCTCACACCGGGCCAGGCGCACTGATCGATGTGTTGTCTGAAAGGATAACCATGAGATGGTTATTCCGATTTTACTGGTGGGGAGACTGAAGCATAGGGAAGCTAAATAACTTGCCAAAGGCCACCTATCCCAGCTCTGGAACCCATGCTTGAATAATAGAGTGGCGATTCAGTTCTTGAAGACCTTATTTAATCTGACCTTGTAAACTAGCCTCAAAATCATTCTGCTATAAACACCAAACTGAAATAAAGAGAGGATGTCCCCAGCCCCCAAGACCTGGCCTGTAGCTAGATAATGAGACCATGGACCTATAGCTTTGGCTAACAAAGCTCTCCTCTCTCCTCACGCCAGCCCTAGGAAAATCTGGAGAAGGCAGGAGAAAGGGTGGGAGTGAGGGGCGGGTGAGGGAGGGAGGGAGGGGAAAGGGAGAGAGGGAAACAGGAGGAGGGAGGGAGGAGAATATTAAAAAATAATAGTCTGTCCCATGGGGGGGCGGAGAGGAGGGTGCGTATGCCGCTGCCTCATATTACCTGGTCTGTCTCTCCACCTCCCACCTGTTCCTCCTCTTTCTTTTAGTTTCAGACCGCACAGCTGCGGAGGGGCTGAGGATGATGTTGGGGAGGGGCAGGACGGGGTGGAAAGAGAGGAGAGGCAGATGAAAACAAGGGCAGATTTGGGGGCTGGGATCCAGACAGGGACAGGGACAGATGGGGGTGGGGAAGCTATCCCACCTGATCTGAGCCTCGGGGATGATGTCATCCATGACCACATAGACCATGGCGCCTGCGGCGAAGGCCAGAGCATAGGGCAGGACAGGCTCAGCCAGGACCACGGCGAAGGCCCCGAAGAGGCCAGCCAGAGGCTCCACCATGCCGCTCAGCTGCCCATACCTAAGGAGAGAACAGAGATGGGGGCCACCTGTGAGGGTCCCGCAGGCCCTCTGCACACTCACACTGCTGACTCCGGAAAACGGCACGCTTACCCCACTTCATGCAGGGTCCGGCAGGAACAACACCTGCTTGAGGGTGGCTGGTAGGGTAACAATGTGGGTGTGATCATTTATAGTTTTAGTTTGAACCGTTCACCTAAAATATCACATGGTGTGCTTCAGGGTGATACTGTTATGTTACAGAATGAGATGCCTATGATTTCGGGATGAGAGAGTGTGCAATGAGAAAGGGGTGTTATTTGCGTGGGACCCCGTATCTGAGCCCAGCAGTGCAGAGCATTTCACTGGTTTGTGCAGCTCCCCGTCTTCCCTCCCCACAACCCAGTGCACTGCAGGCGCCGGCCCCGCCCCAGGTTTTCTGGTTCGAGTGTTCGGTCTCCCACATAGTCTTTCTAAAACAACGGCGTTACTGAGATCTACTCCACACGCCACATGGCCCACACCCATTGCATGCGTGCAGTGCAGCGGTTTCCAGTCTACTCACGAGGTCATGCAACCCTCACCACTGTTAATTCCAGAGCATTTTCACCACCTGAGACACCCGTACCTGTCAGCAGCTGTTCCCCATTCCTCCCCCTGCCCCCGCCCCTGGCAGCCACTCATCTGCTTTTCATCTCCATGGATTTGCCTGTCCTGGACATTTCATGTAAATGGAATCCCACAATATGCGGTCCTTTCCATTCATTTGTTTCACTCAGCACGTGTCCAAGGTGTGCCCACGAGGTGACACACATCTGCACTTCGCTCCCGGTGTGACTGATTACCACCCTTCATGTGGAAACACCACAGTATGTGCCCGCCCATCACCTGGTGCCTACACTGTCATTTGTGGGGAGCACAGGGATTCGAAGTGGTAGGGACATTGTCCAAGAACAGCTGTGCCTGGCATGTCTCGGGGGTCAGGCCAAACACCTCCCTTCCGAGGGGGCTACACCCACCCACCTCTGCGGAACAGGTGACCTACCTGGCCGGGGCTATATTGAGGGTCTGGCCCCACAACCCTCATCTTAGATTAAGGTGAGATTCCTCTTTTTTTACCAAAATCCCTTGCCCTGGCATGTCATTCCATACACCAAAAGGTTGTGGGTTCGATCCCCAGTTGCAGTGGGTATAGGAGGCAACTGATTGATGTTTCTCTCTCACACCAATGTCTTTCCCTCTCTCCCTTCTTCTCTTTCTAAAATCAACCAATCTATCTATCATCTATTTATTTATTTGGCACTAGTGAGAGTGCGTCTCTGTGGCTGAAAGCCCAATGAGCCCTGATTAAAATGGCAGCCATGTGAGCACTGGGCCCTCACAGGGGAAACACACCGGTGCCTGAGCTCCACGGTCCAGCCCCGCTGGCAAGAGACACCTGCTCCAGGCTGAGCACCAACAGATGTCTCTCCCGCTGTCCCTGGCTGCGGGCGTTTGGGGACATATACTGCCTCTGAGCCTCAGTCCTTCCACCTGTGAAACGGAAGTGAGACAACTTCCCCACCCAGCCTCCCAGGTGACGGGATGGTGACAGGGCAGCTGCGGGCCTGGGCACTCCCACCCCTACCCTGCTTCTCCCTGGCCGGCTAGAAGCAGACAGTGGGCAAGGGGGAGACAGTGTGCTTTAGAATCCTCTAAAGGGCCATGACCTCAGTTTTGTCACTTCCAGAAAAAAATGGGTTTGACATGAAGCCCAGACTGCAGTGAGAACTGCGAAGTTTAATCTCAGCCTCCGCACGCTGACCACAACCCCCCATTCCACCAAATGAAATGATGGTCACAGCTTTCAGGCTTCCGGAACTTGCATTTAAAGACATCGCTAAGGCCACCTTGCCCTGCCCCCACCCTCTTCCGTAGACTCCCATAGTGGAGAAAGAAGTCACGAAGGGTGGGAATAAAATGACTTAAGCATGTGTAAGAACCGGTAGGTCACAGGCCCTACAAGATGGAAGGCACTTTTATTGTGGTTATTATCAGTCCTTTTAAACAATCTTACCATACTATCTAGAGGAGTGAGAGTTTTAACAGAGGGGTGTTCCGAGGCTCGGAGCCCTGAGGGGCAAGAAGTTAGACCTCTAGTACTGAGTCAGGATTAGGAAGCCAAATGAGCTGGGTGACCTGAGCTGGTCATCTATACTCTGGGCATGGTTTCCTCCCCTGAACACTGGGGACTCACCTTATATGTCACTGAAAAGATAAAATCAAGGAACAAACTAGAAAGCCCTTTGGGGACTCTGAAAACATTAGGCATCTTCTGCCAGACACTACTGACATATCTTCGTACTGACAAAGGTTATGATAGAAGCTTCTATAACGACTCTCGGGGACAAAGGCTGTAGCAGTATGAGCCCAAGTCAGCACATGTGACATTAAAGTGGACATAAGGTCTAGCTCAGTTCTTCCTGCCCGAGGGAGAGAAAATATAACACTGAATGGCCATGGCGTGGCTACCCACAGAGGGGTTTAAGAAAAAAAAAAGATGGTCATCTGGGCTGGCTTATGGAAAGGTTGAAGGTCAAGAGATGAGTTCCTTAAGGTTCCTCCCAATCCTGGAGTGCAAGATTCAGCATTTTACCAGAAGGTCCAGATTCACTTTCAGGTCAGAAGAGGTTGTTTTTGCGGAAAGAAGCTGATACAGAGGACTGCTCAGAGCCTTGCATCAGCCCCAACCTTGGCCTCTGACAGCGAAGCCCTCCAGCACTTACCAGAAGGCTCTCCAGTTGGAGAAGCCAGCTCCTCGCAAGGGAAGGCTGACAGCGAGGCCCTCTGGGAAATTCTGGATCCCAATTCCAATTGCTAAGTTCCTGAAAGACCGAGAACACACATGAAGACAGTCATCTGGAATTGAGCCCCCCGCAGACAGGGGCCCCTGGCCTCCAGTGTCAGAGACCCAGGGGGGCCGAGGATCTGCCGCCCCTTCATGCTGGCTTTGGTCCCTGGGGATGCTCCATTCTCATGATGCTATAGTACAGCAGAGAACACGTTGGCTGGGGGTTAGGATGGTCCAGGTTCTGCCACTTACCTGTTCAACTTTGCACAAATCATTTAACTTTCCACACCTTGGGTCTTCATATGTATCAAAGAAGGACTTACACAGGGATTATAACACTTACCGTGAAGGATCGCTGTGGCCCCGTGACCTAATGCCTGTGAAGCTCCTAGCACAGATGAGGTGCTCAGGACATTTTGGTTCCATCCCCTTATGGCATGGAGGTCGATACATCACATTTTATTGGGCAGTGACCCAGATCTCCTGCATCTGGGCTCAGCTTCCCTGTGGACACTCCGTGCATGCCTGGACCACCCACCCTGCCTCTCTGGGCCCCCATGGTGAGCACTGTGGTCCTCTCCCTACTGTCTCTGCATGATTCTGTGCTGTGCAAATTGGTGAGCTGGTCAGAACTGAGCCTGGAGAGCCTGCTTCATGCACTAACCAGGTATGGAAGTACAAAGGGAGGGAGCAACAGAATGAGGTGGGTGCAAGTGCAGTCCATGACCTCAGGGAGAACCCCATATCACGCATACTGCAAACTGCTGCATGGAAACTGGACATCCACTTTCAGAGGGAGCAAAAGCATCAGGCCCAGTATGCACACACCAGGGAGGCAGCGTTAGAGTGTTGGCCTTGGCCAGACAGGCCCACGGGGCAGCCTTGCCACGGACGACCTGCCTGATCACTTGGCAGGCCACACTGGGCATGTGGCCCAAAGGACTGTGGATGGACTAGATAGAAAAGGGAAGCTCCACTGTCACTTGCCTTTCCGGTCCATTTGCTCATGTCTGTCCCTCCTGCTGCTAACAGGAATCCACTCATCAGCTCTGGACAGTGACTAGGGGTACTCCGCCCCGTCCTCCTGCCCGCTTGCCAACCTCAGGCTCCTGGGACAGGGACACATGTGCTGCCCTGCATGGTCCCATTAGGTCAGCTCTGGGGACAATCCTCCAGCAAAGAGCACTGGGGACAATCCTCAGTGTTTAGTATTTAGCCTTTTTACGTCTGGCCTTGAACCTTGGCCTGTGTACTCTGTTGTTCCCCAGCTCATGCACACGTGGTTCCCATGGGGCTCAGACACCCTGACACGTGGGAGGCCCCAGGGTCAGCATTTTCCTCAGGGTCTCCTTGCCCAGGGGGACACTTGGGGAAAGACCAGCCCCCAGAATCTTGGACCCATTAACACACGGCTCACACACAGCACATTTAATGAACTCTCATCCTGCCCCTTCCTGACACATTTACGTTTCCCCTCAACGTCCATCCATCAGCTCATCAAAGTGACGGCGTCGGAAAAATTACTGTTAATTCTTTAGTAAAAAAATGTTCTGGTGTCTCTCACTTAAGACAACTATTCATAAAACGAAGTGGACAGACAAAAAGACACCTGCCCACCAGCCCCGGCCGTGTCACTGTCTGCTGGCCTCTCCCGGGGGTTCACTTGGGTCCCTGCCTGTGTTACCTGTGGCAGCTCTCTCCTTCTACTTCTTAGAGAGGAAAGGTTCAGACAAGCTCTGATCTCGTCCCGTGACCCACGAGGCTGCCTCCCCACCCCGAGAAAGGCTGTGAATATTTGGGCTTTGGGGGCCACTGGGCCTCTGATGCAACGATTCAACTTCGTAGTGGCAGACCAGCCAATATGTAAGCAAATGAGTGTGGCTGTGTTCTAATAAAACTTCATTTATAAAACCAGGAGGCGGGCGGGGCTAGGCCCGCAGGCCATAGTTTGCTGATCTCTGCCCTATTTTCTCAGTGGCTGGCTGCAGGGAGATCTGATCAGGTGAAACCAAAGACCCAATGAGGGTCTTCCAATGAGCAAGGTCAAGGTGTCTGACCAGATCTCAATGCCCTTGTCGGATGTGGAATCAGCATTCTGTGGCTGGCTTGCTTTCCATTGCCATCACCTGCCCTCATGTTCACAGGCAAGAGCATGACTTATCCCCAGACTAACCATGGAAAGTTGCCACCCAATGTCACCAGCAAGTCAAGGTGGGGCTCCCTGTCCAAAGTCCTCGCTGTGACGCAGCGCCAACTGCAACTATCTGCCAGGCAAGCCATGGAAGCCTCCTCCCATCCTGTCCCGGAGCCTCTGTCCTGATAAGCAGCACAGAAACTTCATTCTTCTACCCCTGGCAAGCCAAGTTACCCCTGCCCTGCCCCAGCTCTGGCATGGGGCTTCCAGGCCAACCAGGTGCCCCACCCTTGGGATCCCGCCAGGCTGTTCTCAGGGTGCCACCTCGCTGGGTGATCATGGAACCTCTCCTGAGGGCTCCTGGGCACCATCACCCCACAACTCCTCCGTCCTTTCCACTTTTATGTATATCCCTTAACTCAGCTTTCCTCTACACACACACTGACCCACCACGGTCCCTTGCTCTGCTCTATGTCATGCACCTGTTAGGGGTGACCCAACAGAAGGGCTCAGTGCCCTTCATGCCCCCCGCTCCTCTCCCCACTGACATCAGCTCCAGACCACGAATTAAACCTGAAGCTCTGAACCCTGGCTACACACTCCAGTCACCAGGGGCCTAAGATGTCATCCAAGGGGATGAGGATGGTGGCTGCACCTGCCGCTGACTCAGGAGCCCCTTCTCTGCCATCCCGTCACCCAGCTGAGGAGCATGTCAGGGTGGCCCAGCCAGGAACTGAGGATGCCAGCCGCCTTCAGACTGGGTGCTTTCTGGGCACAAGACCTCATTTGAGGAGGCTAAAGGGGACCTCTGAAAACAGAGCAGGGGCATCAAATCAGAGGGTCACTGGGGAGACAGGGCACATCGGTAGTAGTGATGGGGATACTGGACACCGTGCGTCTGGGATGGGGGGGGGCCAGGGATGGAGGGGCAGCATCAGCTCAGATTGGCAGGCTGGTCCCATGGCAGTGGAAGCTCGAAGCTAACTTAGGAGCAGTGGGGACCTAGAGTGGCAACAAGGATGGGACAAAGTATGACATGCTCACACCCTCTTGCTGCCCTACTGTGCTCTCCCTGTGGCTTCCACACCAGTGAGCACTTCTTAAGGCCAGGAGGAGTAGAAAACCCCCGGGGGTGGGGGTGGGGGGCTGGGAGGGAGTGGGGAACACGCTGGGCTGCCTCACAAATAGTGAACCCCAGCAGATGTAGGGGACCAGGCCCATGACAGGTGCCAGGGAGTGCAGGCAGGGAAAGGTGTCCATTCTCCAACCTGGATGTCAGGGCAGAAGCAAAGAGCCCGGGGCTGCTTTTCCAGTTTCCTCTCGGGTGCAAGACTGGCCCTCCAGGTTGCCAGGTAGGAATTCTGGGAGGTGGACGCCAGGAAGAAAGGCCAGCCCAGTGGGCAGAAGCTCCTGTTTTTCCTTAGAGGCCTAGAGCTGGCCAGAGGCCTGACTCATTTCTCCAGAGTCAGAGTGGGAGGGTGGGGGTGGGGCTGTTTCATATCCCCTGCATCCTGCCCCAGCTCCGCCTCCAGGGTTAAGTCAGAGAACACCCACTCGGGCTTCGGTGCAGGTCCCTTGTTCCACACCTCCATTGCTAAGGTAGAAAACAAAGGCTCGGGGAAGTCCACTGTCTTTGGAGACAGATGTGACATGTAGTGGGTGAGCCAGTCAGGCCTGGGTGTGCACTGTGACCCAGTACAACCTACATGAAGCTCAGAGTTCACTTTGTCTGTAAAAAGGGTATAAAACGTCCCCCATTTTCAGGGTTCTTTGGTGGATGGAACAACTGTGGCGAAACACATCACAGCGCATAGCCCAGAGTAGGCACTTCTTAAACAGCAGCTCCTGTTAAAACTCCCTGAGCTTCCTGAAGGGGGCAGTGCTGAGACTTGACACGGGGCCACGGCACCCCCTTCCCCAAAGCCCTGTGACCTTCCCAATCTCACACAAATTTCTTCTCCAATTCATGCTCCGCAACCTTCATTCTGTGGCTTCCTGCTCCGGACAGAGGCCAGAACAGACAGCGACAGTCCGCTGGGAGCCCTGCCGGGAGCAACTCCAGGATCCACCACTGAGCCCTGCCGCATGTGAGAGCTTATGCCACACGTGAGTATGATGGGAAACTCCCTGGCCTTGGAGGAACTCACAGTCTAACAGAGGGCAAAACGACCTGCACACCAGTGGCTCCAGGACAGCACGTGACTGGTGAAGGGCCACAAGAACTGCACACAGAAAGCACAGGGAGAAGGGTGCTGCCAGACAGAGGCTCCCAGAAAGAAAGTGACATTCAAGGTGGACCCCTGAAGGACAGGCATCGCTTTAATCACTAGAGAGAGACTGGTGGTTGGGGGTGCTGTGGGGCTGATACATTTCCTACAGGAAGTAGGAACGGCGTGAGCAAAGGTGTGTGATGGCAGGCAGGGTGATCCAGGCCTTCCTTTCTCTCTCCTTCCCCAATTTAAAGCCAACAGACAAACACAAAAAATGCATTGGAGTCAAAGCCCATCTCTCCTGGATACTGTCTTCTGAGAATCTTTCCCGAGGACGGCCGGGTTGGCCGGCTTTTGAGAGAGAACCTGGCATTCAATGCTGCAGCCCCACCCCAGGGGTCTTCCCAAGGCCAAGTGTGGGGTTCCATCCCAGCCAGGGATCACCACCCCATTCCTGGAAGCAGACCCCTGTGCTGAATGAGATGCTCGAAAAGGTTCCCTTCAAATCCATTAATTAGCCATCCCTACACAACCGTTTCACTGAGATGACAGGGGCCTGGAGCTGGGGAAAGTTTCAGCATGGCAGCAGCAGCATAAGCTGGTGCCCGGAGCAGCAGAGAGCAGCGTAGAACCTGCTGCCAAGCCTGCGGCCAGAACCAGCTCATCTTTCATCACTGCGCCCATCAGAGGCAGCTTGAGGTCCTTGGCTAGAATAAGACGATGCTAATCATGGCTGCCATTTCTGGAGCGCTGCTAAGTGCCAGGCATGGTGGTGGCGGGTGACAGTACCCTCTCCAGCACCTCCTGAGTGTTTCCTATCCTTAATTGTCCCCATTTTACAGACGGGGAATGGATGCACAAGGAGGTTAAGTGAGTTGCCCCAAGGTTACCCAGCTATGCAGTCACAATGGGGACTCTTCACCACCATGCTGTCTGTACATTTCAGGTCCTCCGGGCCTCACACAGAGCAATCTCGCCATTGGAGAGAGATGGTCTCCTGGGCGCAAATCCCCAGCAGAGGAGCAGGCACTGACTTATGCTTCGTGTCTGGCCTGCTCTGGAAGACCAGGAGAGCAGATCAGAGTGGGAAGAGGTTAATCAGAGACCTCAGGGTTAATGGGGTTGGAATATCTCATCTATGACAGGAGTTCGCAACCTTGCCGCCAATGACATTTTGGGCTGGGTCATTCTTTGTTGTGGGGACTGCCCCGTGCATGGCAGGGCCTTTCCCAGCATCCCCGGCCTCTATGCAATAGATGCCGGTAGCTTCCTTCCAAGTTGCGACAACCCAAAATGTCTCCAGACATTGCAAAATATCTCCTGGGGGCTAACCGTGGTTGAGAACCGCTTACCTAGACTAAGCAACAGTTTAGGTGACTTTGCTTCCTCAGCAAATAACTGAACACCAGAAACTTCCCAGACCAAACAAGGAAAACATCTGATCTCATGCATCTGACTGAGAATTTCTAGGCTCAGTGGAGTTGGGTCTTCTAGGCAGCTTAGCTGCGGCAAGACCAATTCCTGGGAGTCAAGGTAAACACAACACTCAAGAACCACCTGGCCTTTGCTCCCTCATTCTGAAGACAGTGGCTTTGTAACCTTAGTGCTGTGCATTCCAAGGGTACCCTGCATGTAGTAGTCTGCGAATGGCACCCCCTGGAGTTGTGCAACGGGATATTCTTGCTCGAACACCAACCACTGACGATTGCTCAGTGAAGGGTTTAGTTCTGGGTTTGGAGGTGAGGAGTCCTGGGGAAGGAGGTGCAGAGTACCACGGATTTCTCTGAGAACTGGTGAGTGAGTATCCACGCACCACGCAGCCCTGCTCTCCAGGCTGGGTGCTCTGCCGGCTGATTATGAAAGGAGAACAGCACATCCCTGACAAGCCCGCTTCACCTCGCTTTCAGAGACTCCCCTGTGCGAAAAGCGTGTGCGTTCTTGCGTGGCAGGCCCTTACAGACTGTTTTGATTGTTATCGTCCTGCCATGAAAGGGCTGATTGTTTGGGCTTGGCGATGACATCACCGGCTTCCCACTCGGGCTGCCAGTTGAGGTGTTTGATGAGCCTGCAGGTGGGAAGGGGCTGGATGTTCCCCGAAGGGCCTTGGGCCCTACCTACTCAGTGGCGCTAGTTTAGCACGCAAGGGATCCTCCCCTACCCCCCTTCCTCGGGTTCTGGGAGGATTATTACTGTAGGCTGGAAAGAAGCGATGACCCCATCCATTCCCTTCCAGTCTGCCACCCTCCTCGGAGTGGGTGGGGCAGAGCCCAGGAAGAAGTCAAGCCACAAGGCAGGGTGGTGTCTGAGGGTGATTCAGGCCACCAGCCAGCACCTCCCCTCACTGGCAGGCAGGGAAGCCCCAGGTATGTCTGGGACCTCTGCCTCCCTGAGGGATGTCCTGGAGCATCTCTGCCGACTAAGTCCCCCGGCACAGCCCAGGAAGAAGGAACGGCGTGAGCAAAGGTATGTGATGGCAGGCAGGGTGATCCAGGCCTTCCTTTCTCTCTCCTTCCCCAATTTAAAACCAACAAACACAAAAAGTGCACTGGAGTCAAAGCACATCTCTCCTGGGCTTTCAGGCTGCCTGTGTGACTTCTAAGGCACCTGGGATTCTCTGCCCAAGAGCAATGTGCTCCCCTCGTTATGATCAGATGCATACTGGGAGGTTCACAGGGACTCCACCAGTAAAAGCCCCAAAGTGGAAACTAAACAAATGCTCGCCAACAAATGAGTGAAGAAGCTGTGCTCCATTCACACAATGGAACACTGTGCACAGCAAAGGGAAGGAGAGATGGGTCTCCAGGACACAATTCAGGGCGGGACGGACACAGGAGTCAAAGTTGTGTGGTTTCACTTACGTCAGGTCCTAAGTAGGAGACAATGAGTTGCACCTGCTTGTCCGCTAATTGAGGCGAGAGTCAATGGCCAATGGCAACGATTTGTTGGCTGATTCTCCCTAAGGTATTTAGAATTTTAAAAACAATGCCTCTGAGTAGACAATAAGGAATCTCTAAAGGTAGGAACTCAGTTTCTACCTGGGTGAAAGTCACCATTTGGGGGAAAGAATAGAGCCCCCTGGCCCTGCACTTCCTGCTCGCCACTGCCCTGCAGAATCTCCCACCCCCACTGGAAATCACTACCCTCACTTCTTGAGGCTCAGAGCAGTTGTGCCTGCTCTGGGACTTTTTTATATGAATAGTTTCGGTGGCTGTATAGACCCCGGGAGAGGATCACGTGCGGGTTTAGATGAAGAGGGCTTTGCAGTCACATCGCCTGCAAACCCGGCCTGGGGCACCTTCTTTTAACCACAGCTTTGGAGTTCTGCATAGGGTATGTCCTCAAGATCCCCATGTTCATCTCCCTGACATCTCCTTTCACCCCAGTTTCTTACGGGCAGAACACTATAGTCACTCCACCTGCAGGATCAATTTTCGGGGAGGGTTGCAACAAGAACATTTAGTTCTCTGGCACACAAAATACCACTGCGCACTACTGAGCATTTCCCAGCACTGTGGCACTTTCTTCTAAAGAGCATTAAGTGCCTTCATAAACATTTATTATTCCTTTCACTCAGGGGGCACAAGCTCAGTTTCCATTTTGTAGGCATAGTCACCGAGGCCTACAAAGGGTTAGTGCAAACCCAAAACACAGCAGCCTGCAGCCCCTCGATGAGGACCCTTGCAACCAGGAGGCCGGAGCTGCACCCCTTTTTCCCCATACCCCCGCTCTTCCCACGAACCCAGGAAAGGCAGCTGGAAAGGGGGCCAGCGACAGCGTCGGGAAGTAAGACTGTAAACGGTGTCATTCTTGGCTACTCTCTCTGTCACACCTCGCTCAACCCGACAGGGAACCCTGTGGATCTCTCCTCAAAATCTGTCCCGAGGCCAGGCCCTTCCTCCCTCCTCCCTACCTCCTGCCTGGTTTGCTGCGACAGCCTCCTCATTTGCCTCCTAGCTTCCCTCTTGCCCCTGCAGTCTGTGCTCAGCCCATCTGCCAGGTCTGCTCTGCGGCTTCCCAGTTCCCTCAGGCGGTGCCCAGGACCCTCCCCGCTGGCCTGCAGTGACCCACATGTTCCCACCCTGTCCTCTCTGCCCTCTTCTTCTGCACATGCTCCCCCACAGACACAGCCGGTCACTCCCACCTTAGGGTACTCCTACTGGAAAGTTCCTTCTCAGGTATCTGCGACTCACTTCCTTACCTCTTTCCCGACTAGGTCATTTGGCTTTTCCAAGGCTAGGTACAAGACACTGTGATCTCCATTCGTCTCTTTTGACCTCAAGCTCAGGGGGAAGCCGGCTGCCATGAGAGGCCCTTAGCAAGGAGCCTCCGCAAAGCTACTCTTGAGTGCCTATCCCACGAACAATGTGTACTGGTTTAAGCCGCCAAACTTGGAGCTCTTTTGTTATACAATAGGGGACTAAGATAGGCACTTTCTCAGTGAACTCTGCCTTGACTCACACATCTAAAATTATAAGCCACCACAGCGCCCCCATCCCCTCGACCCTGGTCTAATCTCCTTCTTCTCCATTCCTTCCTTCTCCTCCTCTTTGTTTTTTAATAGTAATTCTTACATGCCAACCTACTATATAAAGTACCCATTATTTATATTTATCGTTCATTCTTTCCCCCACATCTGGCATCAGAACAAGCTAGGAATCTCTGTCTGTTCACAGTGTGGCCCGAGCACCTCAAAGGGCGCCAGGTGCTCACAGACGTGCGTGCAGACATGGGCCCAGGAATCCTAGCAGGGCTGATGTCTGCTCTGCTCCCAGCTGTGGGTGATCCATCAGCGGCGAGCATGTCACACCCCACTGGGCCTTGGTGTCTTCAGCTGCAGAATAAGGCGGTTAAATAAGCTCTTTTTCCAGACCTTAAGCTTTGTGATTCCCACACAACGAGGGCATTGTGGGCCCTCCAGATTCCTGGGGAAGCAGAGACAGGCCCCTGCCTTTGCCAAAGCTCATTTTCCTGTCTGTGAACATCTGGAAAACCAAAAAACAAAACCATCATATTGTACACATCTGGACAGCATAAACCAATCACTCCAAGAGGAAACTCCAAAACGGCTGCTCAGCGAAAAACGCAGGGCAGGCCAAATGAAAGGGGTTGAAAGGCTCCTTTCTTTTCCACCCGCAAAACAATCTTCTGGGCACGATCTGAGAGGCGGAATGCTCTACTGCTGAATAACATATGCTCTCAATAGCTTCGACTGCGGTCTCTGTCACATCGCTCTTGGCCTGGCTCCTGGCCAATGCAAAACTCACAGAACAGGGATTTTTCCCCCCACTCCCTTGTTTAGACCGAACTATACCTTCACTTATCCTTGGGGCATGTGGACCGAGTTCAAAGCTGAACACCACCTGCTCCTCCTCCTCCTTCAGGGAGAGTAATTGAACTGCACGCCTAATGCAAACTGAGCAGGGAGCTTTGAGCTCTGGTGAGAAATCGCGGCTAATTGCACACAGTCAGAATGTGCCCCTTCCTTCTGTGGCTGGGAAGAGAGAGCTGCCGGCCAATATGCAGTCTGCTGTTTGACAACCAGCCTGGGCTCCCAGGACAAAGAGGAATGATATTCCTTTACAAATGAAATGCGTTTTAGGGCTCTGAATGTCCTGCTATGCTTTCAGCTAGCAAAGTCTGGCAGTGCAAGGACGGGGAGAGCATGCAGGAAGATGTGGGGTTCCACCCACTTGCCAGGCACTAAAGAAAGGTGAGAGCTGGAGGAATGAATGGTCCTTGTGCTTTGAAAGTCCAAAGAGAACATTCCTGTGCCCTGGGTGCCATGACAATGAAGCAATGTTAGGGATGAATCCACCCACGAGTAACTGTTGAGTTCCTGTTCTCGCTCAGACAAAGAACAGAGCTGGACACCACAGAGGGGCAGTAACTCACAGGGAAGGGCAGGAGCTACTGGAACAGAGGAGGGGCAGCCCCGCCAGACCTCGGGGTTATTGAAGGTTCCCTGGGGGAAGCTGGCCAAGCCCGGAGGTGAAGACCACGAGGCCTCAGACTCACTGTGCAGGGCCCTGTGGCTGGAAGCTGCAGAGGTCGGGTCATGACAGGAGCAGGGTGAGTAGGGACAGTCCTCTGATATGAGGTGTGCTTACAGGACAGGTAAGAATTTATTTCAAAATTGAGGCAAAACTCACATAACAAAATTCACCATTTTAACCAAGCTCAAGTGCACAATTCAATGGCATTTAGTACGTTCGCAATATTGTGCAACCATCACCACTATTTCGTTTCAGAACATCCTGTCCCCCCAAAAGGAAACTCCATACCCACTAAGCAGCACTCACCGTTTACCCACTACCATCGCCCTCAGTCCCCCAGTCCCCATGTGTCACTAATCTGCTTCCTGTCTCAGTGGCTTTGCCGACTCCAGACACAGCACTGTAAGTAGAACCCTACAACGTGTGCCCATCTGTGTGTGACTTCCCCACTTAGCGGTGTTTTCCGGGTCCATCCATGCTGTGTTGTGTGTCCGCATTTCATTCCTGTCTACGGCTGAATAAACCTCTCATTGCACGGGTAGGTCACATTTCGTTCACCCCTTCATCCACTGATGGGCACGTGCATGGCTCCTCCCTTCGGCCACAATGCTGCTGTGAGGATTGGTGCACAGGGCTCTGATATTTGGGGTGCACACAGGAGTGGGGTTGCAGGGCACATGTTAAGGATCTGGTGTTTGTCTTAGGAGCAGGTACAGGCCACCTGAGCAGGAGTCACAGGACTAGAATTGTGTTCAAAAGCATTCGTCTGGCTGGTGTGGGAAGAGGGTCAGAGGGAGGCAGGAGTGGCCCGTGGTGCGTTAGTCCAGGTGGGAGAGGCCACACGAGGGTATCACGGGGAGAAGAGAAGTGACAACTTCCATCTTCCTCACCGCTTCTGCCCCTCCTGTCCTCCCGACCCCAGCTGTGGGCCTCTGGCCACAAGCGAGAAATAAGCACATTCCCCACTGACACTGTCCCTGAAGGGACCAGTGAGTCCTCAGCAGAGCCCCGGGCAAGCGAGACAGGCGTGCCACACTGATTATGGACTTCTCCCTGCTGCTCTATGAGACACTTACTGCCCCCCCCCCCCCCCCCCGCAAACTCCCATCATTCTTAGTTGAGATCCCCCAGTATGCCCGAGAGAACAGTTTGCTGTAACCTGTTGGTGCAGCTCAGCTCTCTGCCTCCGGTCCTGAGGTGGTTTCCACCCTAAGGGAAGCCGTTTATTCAAATGGAGCCTCAGCTATCTTCCTATCAGCCTGTTATTTACACCACTGCCTGACTGATGAGTCAATCTCAGGCACAGGGTAAAAGTGCAAATCTGAATAACCCAAGAGACCTACAGCATTACCTTGAGGCACCCACTAAAAAAAACACAAACAAAATGTCAGCGACAACACAGAACCAGTGCCCTCCTCGTCACTCCGCAGGGATCCAGCATGGACGAGAGGAACTCTCGCCCAGTCTCCGCACGAGCTTTCCCTGCTTACTCCACACCGACGGCAGCCCGGGAGGGTACGGGCACTCGACCCTCCGGCTGAAAATCTACCATGTGCCCAAGTTCTCAGTGGCTTCTCAAGAAGGCTGTGCTTCCCGCAGAATCTCCTGGGCACCCCCTACATTCTGATTCAGCACAAGCAACCACTGACAAAACACCCACTCTGACCCTCCCATGGAGCAAGTCCTCAGTAAGTCCTGGCTGTCAGGGTGAGGAACACAGGATGGGCAGATGACGGATAAAATGGACACTCCCAGGGAAGGAAAAAGTAAGATATCCAACGTCATGATTGCTTCCAGCCTGCTGCTCCAATTGGGTAACAGTGAGGACAGAATTTTCACCAACTGGTTTCACACCCAGCCACTTGGCCGATACAGAGTTCCTACTGAGAGGCGAAGGGTTCATCTGGTAGAAATCCCATTTAGGCAAACACACTGCCATGAAACCGAGCCACCCAAAGTCAGACAAGCTATTAGAGGTCAAGGTCCCCAAGGGAGCCCAGAAAATGTGACTCCATCACTAGCATTTTCTTAGAGAAGATGGACTTCTGGCAGCATGGGGTTCTTCCCAGGCTAAAGAAGGGATCCTGCTGACCCTTTGCAGCACGGCACATCAGACCGCTGCTGGTGGGGGCCCTTCCGGCCCCGGGGGCAGTGGCATCCAAGGGCTTAGACGATTTCACAATCAGACTTTCGAGGGTAAATATTTGCAGTGACTCACAAGGAGGTTTTTCTGCTCCCCTGTTGGCCCCCAAGGAGCCACAGGGTTATTTCCCTGGCCCTGTTAACAGCTCAAGATTATCCACAGGCCACATTCACAGGGTTTGTCAGGATCCCTGGACAGCCCATGAGTCAGGGACTGGGCTCCTTGACCTGCTCTCCCCGCCCCCCAGGAAGCAGCTGTGCCCCTGGGAAGCAGCTGCACCCTGGTGCCAGAGGTCAGCGGGATGCCTGTGGCACCACATCCTGGTGAAGTCAATGGTGCGAGAGCCCGGCCTGTGGCCTGGAGGCTCGGCCCAGGCTCGAGGGACAGGCAGACAGCTTACGAGCGCAGTAACACATCGTAAAGTGCGCGGCAAATGCACAGGAGCCAACGGCCAGGACAGAGGACCTTTCTCTCTGACCAGCAAAGCCCCCACCCCGGGGTGGGACAGGCCTGCACAGCCGGTCCTGACAACAGTGGTCACGGGCAACTCCTAGGACTTTCCTCCAGACCCGACAAGGCTACTGGAAGCCCGGGCTGCTGCAGCCTCCATCCCCGATGGCTTGAATTTGTCAGCATGTCTGTGGCACGGGGCTTGTCCCAGGCCGCCTGGGGGTTCTGATGACTCATTAAGCTCATGGACAACATGGCTGAGCCCTGTGACTTCTGGTTCCGGCAGACCCAATTCAGGATGGGCCAAGCAAGGGAGAGAAACGGTGCTGTGTGGGGAAAGGATCTCCTATTAAACTCTGCTGAGTGTTAATTTAGTTGATAAAAATTTACTGAGCACTTCCTGGGTGCCACAGTGCACGCTCCCACAGAGGAGCACAGTACAAAAGGCAAGTAAAGAAGCAAGCCAGCTAGCACTTCCGAGCAAGGGAGCTGTGGTCAGTGCATCAGTGTGTCAGTGCCGGGCGGGCACAGCTGTGGGGACCTGACAGGGCGTTTCGGGAGGACCTGCCTTAGAGAAGGTGGTCAGAGGACTCTTAAAGAGGCCCAACTGAGACAGATCTGAAGAACGAAAGAGGAAGGGAGGAGTTTAGGGAGTGAGTATTAGACCAAAGGAACGCTCTGTGCAGATGCAAAAACTGGAATGAAGGCCCTTAGGTAGGCAAGATCTTCCTGTGTTCAAGAAATTTGAAAACGTCTGTGTGTGGCTGAAGGCTACAGAGTGAGGGGCTGAAAGTTAGAGTGAGGGGCAGGGTGAACTTGAACTTTATCCCGAGAGACCTAATAAGCTCAGGAATATGGCAGAGTTAGTTTGCATGATGGGTCTGAACCAGGCCCCTCCCGCTGTTTGGTGGCTTCCCTCACAAAACATGTGCAGATGTGAGGCAGTGCACTGGGATCGGGCGATGACTAAGGACCCTGGGAACCTTTCTGCTTTCAAAACAACCTGGTTTCCTCCCTCCGCATCAGCTCTACCCACGCCAGACCCTTCGACCCCCACCTGCACACTCCATTCTCATGCATGGACCAATCCTGGGCTAACACAAGATACACACAGGAGTTTCTAGTCCAATAATGTGACATCCAATGTTCCCTCTTTGCTGTCCTGAAAACAGGGTGCCCTTTTCCTAAGCTTAAGTGAGTCCTGCCATCCAACTCCATCGCTGGCATGCTTCCTGCCTGCCACTGAGTTTTCCTAGGACTGGAGCCTCACCTTACTGGCGCTTTGTCACCTGCCTCTGCTCTGAGAGCCCAAGTCCTGCCAGGACTGTCGTCCAGTGTCTCGAGTCCTGCTATGAGATGACAAAACTCCTCAAAGTCCCCAGAGCTGCTGTGATGTGTCTGCACTTTTCAAATAGTGCTGGGTCCCAGATCCCGCCCCTGTCTCGCTCCACCTGCCTCTGGGACCCCATGTTCTATGTTACTCTTGGCTGGTTCTTGTTGGTAAAGTCATTGCACCCCTCCTGCCTGGGGCCCTTCGCTCCAGACCCTGGGTCTGCCAGACTGGTAGAACTCCCTCTTGGCACGCACACCTGGTGCTTTTGTCCATTGAGTCCCAGGGCCAGACCCCACCCACCCCTGCTCCAACTGCTGCTGCGTATGCCTAGGTGTGGCCCCAGATAGAGCTGCTCAGGGTACACACCTGAGATGCAGGCCTCCATGTGCCCTGCAGGCAGGATTTCAGGCAAGCTTTCCAGTTCCTAAGGGGAGAGCCAAAGCAGATTCTCCCTGAATGGACTTCACCTGCAGTAGGGGAGGTTTAAATTCAAGTGCCATCAAATTGGCATCACTGGACCACCTCGGGTCACTCGCTCCACCCCTCTGCTGCTCGCCATTGAAGGAAAAGAACACCGTGCTACCTGGCAAGGCATCCATCCCAGCAAGCACGCCTTGCCAAAGGAATAACAGACTCACAGGAGGCTTCCAGAACAGCTACTTTCCAAATTCATCAGGCTGGGAGTCCTTTGCTTCCAATAACGTCTCGGGTAGAAGCAGAGTACTTAAAACAGACGGGAGCCAAGCCTGGCTCCACACTCCCTCCACAGAAACAGCAGAGCCCCGTGGGAGAGTGCGGGAAACCCACAGCTGACAACTCAGCGATCCTCAGAGGTGGAGGCGCAGACCCCCGTGAGAGTGGGGCACGGAAAAGGGGATTCCACAACGCTAGCAATGCTGGCAAAATAATACAGCTCGTTACTGTTGATAACATGTGAGATGCAGGTGGGGCCAAAGTAGGTTTACCGTTGTGATTGCGAGAAACACATAGTTTATTCTGTGCTATTTATCAAGTATTGCATTATTTTCCACATGAACAACTGTGAACTTACTTTTGCCCCACCCTGTATAATTTTATCTACATAAACATTTAAAATATGTTAGTAATACCTTTTAAAATATTCCAATACTTTTAAATGTTTTTATACCACCCTTTTAAAAAGAACACTTCTCATGACACATTTTACTAGGAAGTACATGCTCAGACTGAGCTCAGTAGTCTCTGCATTCTGTCATTGACCCCCAAACCTCCGCCACGCAGGTGTAATCATTCCAATTTTACACAAGCAGAGACCGAGGCTCTGGGAGGCCACGGGACATCCCCGAGGCCACACGTCTCTGGGAAAGGCACGACTAGAACGAGGGTGTGTTCTACTTACAGCCAGGGGCATCAGATGGCCCCTCGGTGTGTAAGGGCTGCAGGACTTCAGCTGAATGGCCTGAGCTCGTTACAACTTGGGAAGAACCCGAGAGCTTTTAGAGGCCACTGGAGCTGACTGTCAAGTGCTCTGGGCTGATTAACTTGAACTTAAGGGAAGACAAGTGTGCTTTGACTCCACAGATCTCGGCCAGGCCTGCTGGGGCCTGCTTCCGCCCTCTGAACGAGGAAGTATGTTTGCAGGCACCTGGCAGAACAGGAATGGGCCGTGAGATGCTTGAATGAAGGGCCCGGGTGTGCAAAGTGTCGTTGTTGCTGGAGATGGAAGCTGGTGCCAGCCTCCGAAAGGGCCCAGTGGCCAAGCATCACTGCAGGAAAAGGAAGATGTTAAGGTTTTCCAGGCAAACAATGCAACTCTTCCGAGTGGAAACTCTGCAGCTGTGACCTTGTGCTGGACAGCCATCTCTGCCTAGGCCAGGCCAATGGGTGGCTGCCTGGCCACTGCGTGTGTGTGCAGGGCTGGGCTGCCCTCCACCTGGGACAAACGCCCCCTCTGAAGGCTGCTTCCCAGGTGGCGGGGGATACTTCAGCTGCCCCTGGGTGTCCCCCAGTGGCTTCCTGAGTGTAACAGGCTGCAGCTGGCCATGGGAGGAGATCACTAGGGCGGGGCAGTTCATGGGCACATTTCCCAGAGGCCCCTAGTAGCCATACTCCTTTCCCCAGGGCAAGGGATGGTTCCCAGTAGACCACAGGCAGCAGGACCCCAGAGGGAGGGATCTGCACCAAATGGCAAGTGCGAACCCCTGGAACCACGCTGCTGCCTCTGATGCAGAGGCTGTCCCTGGGGGCAGCTCTCCGAGGGCACAGAGACGATGCTGCAGCTACTCCACCCCCGACCTTGCTCCACAGGGGAGAAAGTCAAGTTCATCTATGACATTTGGGCATTCCCCCTGCGGGTTCTGGGCACCCAGTGTTCCATCTGCTCCATGGCTGCCCTCTGGTGCCCAGGGCCTCCCCTGGAGCAGGTGTTGAGGTGGCCGGCCCATGCCCAGTGTTCAACCGCCGGTGCCGTGAAGCTCTCCTGAGCTCCTCGAGTCAAAATCTTGTACGGATTTGGTGTCCTCCACACAGTGACAGCCTTGGAGGTGGCCAACCAGACACTCAGTTTCATGCGAACATGTTACTAAGAGATTCTAAACACGGTTGACAGGATAAAAATCCCAGCTCCCCTCACTCTTCCAAGACAGCTGTTGGAGGAAGACTTGCCCTTCCTAAGAAATTAGCCATGTCCTTGCAAGTGAGCATTGGAGAACTTTCAGCCTCAAAAAGCAGCCATCACCTGGAAACATCCGGAGCGGATAAACCACACCAGACATCCCAAACATGCAAGGCTGTGTGCCCTTCACGGGAAGGCACCAGTGGGAAATGGGCTGCTGGAGTTTATGTGGAATCTCTTCTTTCTTCTCAGCACATCTCAAGAGCTCTGTGAAGCCTTGTCTCAAGGGAGCGATTCTATAAAGGGAGGTGCTGAGCACAAAGGCAGCCTGGGGATGCAGCCTAGTGAGCAACCCTCGGGTGATTCAGACTCACAGGCTCACAGTGGGGAAGGGGGTGGGGAGAGAATGAACCCTTCAGCTCCAGTCCTGGCTCGGTCATCTCCTACTGCATTCCCCGCACCCAATTCTCTCTGTGTGGAATGAACTGCGCTATGTTCCCAGGCATCCTCTATACGGCTACAGCCTAGCACACCCCAGTAGCCCCAATGAGATTTATTAGTTTTTCCAGAAAATGGTTAGCCAGTACAACCATTCTCAAACTGATGACTAAGTATCCAGCTGGCATATCTAGATTCATCTATTAACTCAACTGATACTTACTGATCACCTACTCTGTGCCAGAAAGGGCAGAGCTAAGGTTTTTGCCCTCAGAGAGCCAACATCCTCATGGATGAATCAGAACTTTCTAACTGAAACAGAGCAGTAAGTAATTTCAGCTGCTAGAGATTAAGTTCTCTACCATTGCAAAAGTGAATCTGTGGCATCTTGGGGAATTGTTCACAGGTGAACATGAAACATGACTGCACCTGACTTGTACCTGAGTCACATCTGTGTAGACACTTTTTGCTCCTGAATGTTATCTCTAAAACATTCATGGGGCCTCACATACATATGGATTTCAGGGCCTGATATTTCTCTTCCAGCTACGACACCGTCAGACTCTGGCCGGCTGGGCGAATGGGACTTCCGGCCTGGAGGAGTCAGAGACAAGAACAGGCCCCTCCCGCGGAACCCAGGAGCTGTGGCCTGACCAGGGCGGCGGCAGTCTGTCCCCTGTCTAACCCAATTATATGTCCACCCGTTAGTGCTGAGTGCATTTTTGTAAAAATGCTCTAACCCTAAGGCCATAAGATGGGGTGGGGTGCGGAGAGAGGGGACAACATAGGTTACACATCTTCACGTCCACGTGAAGATACTGTGCTTAGCATACGAAGTACATGGGACACTGCACACTGGTCAGCTGGGGGCCAGAGGAAGGAGAAGCAGAGACAATGGCATTGAAAGGTCACAGCCGCATTGAAAGGTCACGACTACATTTCTTAGCACCTTGTCAGCTCACTCTTCCCTGTCTGATCTAACCAAGGTCCGCTTTCTCAGGCAAGACCAGCGCGCCCAGCAGCACTAGTATTCCACACAATCTGCCTCCACCCAGTGCTAAAAGAATATTAAATTCTGCCAGCATTCTGCAGCTTTTATCAGGTGCCAAATATCTTCATATAAACCAAACATCTGGGTCAATTTTAAATGAAAGAGAGTCCCCAGATGAAAATGAAAGAAAAAAAAAGGGAAACTACAAATGTTAGAATTCAAAGGTGTCCCCGGTTGAAGTCAAAACACTAAGCGCCACCCACCCTCCCACGTCCTCTCAGCCCCCAGAGGACGTGTGACTGAGCGGTGGCTCTTCTCGGGCCCCCTTCTCCAAACTGCACGGGCCACTGCGTGGCCAGCATGCTCGTGGCCGGGGGAACCCCCTCCCCCATCCCCCCATACTTAGTCAAAACAGGTGAAGACTGGCAGAGCTGCCCACGAAGAGCTGTTCAACCAGTCGGCTGCCTAGATGCCAGGTGGGTCATGGCCTGCAGAGAGCTTGCAAGCCTTGCAAACGTTATTAAAACATTTTATTTAAAAATTAGATCAATAAACCATTTGTTCCGTGGGTGGTCCCAGAGGAGCAAGCATCTTGCTTCCCAGAGGGTGGCAGCTACCTCATTATCTTGGGAAAACTGCACTCTCAGCAGTTTTCTGGGGACAACAGCCCTTGTCCCCAGGCCCTGAGCAAAGTGGGGTCCAGTCTTCCCTGCCCCAAGCCTGACTCTGCCACCCGCAGCTGCCACAGTCATCTTCCCACAGCACCAGACTGGTCATGCTATGCCCCTGCTCAAGGACACCTGTGGCTCCCCACTCTCCACAGCGGGCATCAGCAAACTGCGGCGGGGTCCAGCTCTAACCTGTCCCGTTTTTGCTAACCGAGTGTCACTGGGGCTCAGGCACACCCACCCATCTGTGTGTTGTTTATGGCTGTGTCTGAACTCCAGGGGCAGAGCTGAGGAGTTGCTGCAACACCTGAGATATTCACTATCTGCCTCTTTAGAGAAATAGATGGCAGACTCCCTGAGCCCTCCTGCCTGCCCTGACCCTCAAGGGATGGCTTTGGCCTGTGTGCCCCTGCTCAAGGACCTCCGGGCGAAGAAGGGGGAGAGGAGATGGAGGATGGGGTGCCTGGCTCCCCAACTGCCTCCGTGACTTGCAGCCACTTTGGGAAGGGGCCATGGAGGCTGGTGGAGCGTTTGCAAGGGCCCTGGCTGAGCACTGGAGCCCTGGGCCTCTGGGTGCTGTAGCTGACCTCACAAAACCCACCGTGAGGTCACCACTGGGCTGTAGAACATGCTCATTTAAATTGCACATACTGCTCCACTTTAAGGCTTCATACTTTCCTTTCTTTAAATCGCAGTTGGAAGTCTGGAATTGGCTCCTACAAGACACTTTCCGGAGCCCTGGTGCTCTTTGCAGCTTCCTGCCCTGGCTTCGGAGGACCTGTCCCCTCAATGTCTCTCTGAGAACACAGTCCCCTGTGACCTCAGCTGCTCGCCACTGTGTCACCTTCACGACTAGATGTCTCCACTGCGCTCCCCTTCCCCCGCCCCGCTAACCACAATGGGACCTCTGGTTCTGTAGTTGGGCAGATTTTGAAATTCCTCAAAAAAGAGCCAGTTATCCTGGGTGGCAGCCCCTGAACCAGCTGAAACTTGCTCCCTGCCCCCCCCCCCCAAGTATGTGAGCTCTCCAGACCCATCGGCTGTGGGACTGTAGCTGGTGCTTTGTGAGGACAGGGGTGTCAGGGCACATAGGGAAGCAACACCCATCCTTACCCACCACTTATCCCCATCATGCCCTGGCTCATTTCTGGCTGGAGTTTTCTGCTCAGCAGGTTTATCACCACCGGACACATCCACGCTCACATGTTCCTTGTCTGTCCCTTCCCACTGGAGGGTGGTGAGCTCCATGAGAGTAGGATGCTGCCTGGGCTGCGCATGGAGGGATCCTTGATGCCCTGTACCCCGGCAGCACTGGGCAAGTTGTTATCACGGAAAATTTCTTTGCTCCAGGAGATCCTCACACAAAAAGAGGTAAAGTGGGCTCCATGGTGGGCCCCCCAAAAGATATGTCCACGTCCCAGAACCTGTCAAAGTGTCCTCATGTGGAAAAGGGGTCTTCGCAGATTAAGTTAAGGACCTGGAGGTGGTACCCCTTATATAATCAGGGAGGGCTCTGAAGCCAGTGGCGGGTGTCCTTACGTGAAACAAACAGGGGACACAGACAGAAGAGGAGGGTCATGTGAAGTTGGAGGCAGGCTGGACTGAGGCTGCCAGAAGCCAAGGGTGGCTTGGAGCTCCCTGGAGCTGGAAGAGGCGGGAAGGAGTCTGCTCCTTCCTCAGGGAGGGAGGCCCTGCCAACACCTGGACTTCCCACTTCCAGCCCCTAGAACTAGGGGAGAATCATTGCTGCTGTTTCATGCCACCTGGTTTTCCATCATTTGTAAAAGCAGCCACAAGACACCCACACAGGGGGGTGGGCATCCGTCACACCTGGATGCCGGGCATGGCAAGACAGACCCTGGTGTGGGGCAGAGTCTGCGAGGAGAGACACGTAATAATTAAGTCAAGAGAAAAGTGTATGTAATTACAGCTTGTGAAGGGCCGAGGAAACAGGTTGGCTGGTGGGACTGAGAGTAACTGGGGGTGGGGGCAGAGTGGGAGGGAGAAGGCAGGGCCTCCACCCACGGAGGCCTCAGGGATGGGGAGGGCGGTGGGGCTCGGGCTGCACCTGGTCCTCACCGGGATCCCGACTTCAGCTTCTGCTTCTCCCTTCCATCTGCCCCCTCCCTACGCCTCACTGAGAGGTGACCTTGCAAAGCACAAACAATAAAAGTCCCCATGTCCAAGGTGCCCACCAGGCGAGCCGCAGGATGTGAGCCAGCCAATATTAACTCCAGTTCTACAGACCAGGGGCCGGAGGCTGGGGGGTTTAGTGATGCTTGCGAGGTTAAACAAGTCAGACTCCCAAGTCTGCTCCTCTTTCTGCTGGGCTTCTGGGGCACTCCTTACAGAAAACACTGTGCCCCTAACTCTGATTTCCATATGAAGTTTCTTCTCATCCACTGCCATTTACCACCAGGCACCCTCCAATTCACCACACAGACCTACCCACCTCTTTCTAGCACTGTGAGTCACACCGTAAGTGACGGTTATACACAAATGTTATCAGCATAGTACCGCTGCTTTCCCTGTTTGAGCTCTGCCCTCTCGCGTTGTGCAGTGCGTAGATGCTTCACATGTACTGACAGCCTGTAACTGCGACGGCCCCCGAGCCACGTTTCGGCACATGGGTTTTGTGCACAGGATTGGGAAGCTGGTCCGGGACTGGTGGCGCCTGTGTAAGCCACTGCACTCTGCCCACAGTGTTCTTGTTCTTTTCTGCTGACAATAACATTATCTTTTACGTGGCCTTTTATGGTTTTGCCAAGTTCCTTTGCAGAAATCATTTTATGGCAAAAACTCCCCTGACCACCCCCGGATGAGGGTGTCTCACTTCAGTCTGCTCCCAATAAGGACCCGGGTGTGGCCGGGGTGGGGTGGGGGGCCAGGGAGAGCCCTTGCCTCCTCCCCTCGAACCTTCCATAGTCTCCATCAGCGTCCTGCCACCGAACCATCTCAAAGAAGCCAAACCCCTGAGAGTCCCGAACAAAGAGCTCGTTATTACACCGCAGGGCAAGCCCCACAGTACACCCCCTCGCTCAGCTCTCCCTGGTGGGAGCACTGAGTCCCAGCTGGAGATGCGTCCCGCAGCGGGCACTGTGCCCCTGAGAGCAGAGCCTGCCTTCCCGCGACCCCAGGGCTGCAGGACACGCTCTCTGTCTAACGTGAACTCTACGTGGCTGTAGGGATGGGCTCCAGGAGGAGAGGACTTGGGGCCGAGTGCTCTGCCAAGGTCCCCCGGCCACAGCCCCGGGGCCCAGCAAGGTATTAGCAGACAGGAGCCACACATGCTCCGTTATCACAGTTGTGGCTTTGTCCAGAAACAATGTTGCCTTTCAAATTGTTTTCCGCCTGGGACAGTGGATTTATAAACTGAACTGGTGACTAGGAACAGAAGCCCAGGCTGCAAAGACTAAACGCCTTGTTCTGAGCAGGCCTGGGTTAGTAGGATCCTGATAAGATAAACACAGACAATGAGCTGTATGCACATGTCTCCGTGTCTGCGTTTACTGTGCACAGGCTGATGCTGGGGGACTGCTCCTCAGATCAGAGGGAGAAGAAAACAACATTTGCTGGATCTCTTTCCAGAGAGGAAGTTGGATATAAGTATAAGATGTTCCTTTCATCTCTCTAAAGAGCACAGAATCACACTGACTTGGTTACTGCTAAAAGGGGGCCCCGAAGCTGCCCCCCCACCCCGCATTCTCAGTATGGGGAGCTGAGATGCTATGGTTGAAGCTGGTGATGATGTGCACGTGGGGTTTATTACAGCTGTCTCTCACTTGTGTGTACGTTTACACATTTCCACAATAAAAGCAAAAAAGAAGGCATATTTGGGTACGTAACTACTGAAGCTGGGTGATGGGCACACACAGTTTCCTATAGTGTCGTCCTTCCTGTGTGTGTGTGTGTGTGTGAATCGTTCCACAGCAAAAGAAAAAAACGGGCCAAAAGACGATGGTTTAAAACTCCCTTTCCTCTCGTTGGCTCATTCATTCATTCATTCATTCATTCATTCATTCAGCAAATATACTGGTACCTCTGTACTCGTCACTAATTCATTCCGGAACTCACGATGAGTGCTGAAACCAACAAATAGCAAACCATGAAGCCTTTTCTCTTGTGGGGCACTGTTGTGACTCGTACAAGTTCCAGCAAGTGCAAAGAGTCCCGAGCAGGCTCCAAGTGCTGAAACATTTTTTTCTTGTCAAAATGCAATGAGGACAGAGGGTCTAATGAGTTCTGAAGCCAATGGGTTCTGACGTAGGACATACATATTTGTGCCACACGCTGTCCTAGGTGCTGGGAACACAGTGTCGGGAAAGACAGAGGGGGTCCCTGCCCCCCGAGGCTGGTGTTATCCTCACAGCTCAAGTACTCCACCAATGTGATTGCCTGGCTGGGCTTCCTCAACAGTGAAGGGAACTCTGGGGTTAGGGTTTGCTTGGGGTTGGGTTGGGGGAACAGTTCTGGGCGGGCCCCTTGGGACTCTATCTGGTCTGTCACCCTAGCACTCCCGGAGCAGGACGGAGGGAGAGCAGCTCCGGGGAGTCCCCGCAGTGTGCGCTGGGACCTGTTTATTCACGTCATTCACTAACAACAGCTGCCCCTTGTCCCTGCCTGCTCGGGCTAAAAGGTGTTTCCAGAGAGGGTCCCACCCACCCCTCACTGCAAAACACCCAGGATACACAGCTGTTTTCAAGGGTCTCTGGGGACAGAGCGACCCTGAGCATGAGGCTGGCGAGAGATGCCAGCACGGTGAATGTTGCCAGCGGGGAAAAGCCTCCTGGGCGGCTCCCTGCGGTGTTGATGCACCACACGGGGCTCATCTTCACTGGCGGGCGTCAGGCAACTGAAACCCTGGGTCACCAGCTCTCAGGCTGGACACCTCTCTTCACCCTCAGAAGGCCAGTCAGAAGCAGGGGTTTTGTGGAGCCCTCACTTAAAATCAGCCCACAGAAACCCCATGTGGGTGAGCCTGCCTGCCGCCACACCTCTGATACCCTGCCTGTGGCCAGACGGAAACGAGCTACATGGTGCCGCGAGAACAGCTCTTGGGAGGGGAAGGTCAAGCACGAGAAAACCTCGGTGTCATGCTGATGTGTCTCCCAGAACCTTCCCGGGGAGGATCTGTGACGTCACTGGTTTCTTTGCCAGGACACGGGCAAGGTTTGGGTCGGCGTTTCTGCTGAAGTCAAGCTCAGCTGTTCCACCCTGTGCTCATTCTGACGCACTTCACGGAGACAAAGAACTCAACTTTGATTTTCCTGACAGTTTTCCTTCGGTGCCAGTAGCAGAGGCAATTTTCATACACGGTGTGAATGGAACTTAACACCAAGGGGACAGCTGACTCTACATACATAACATCAGCCACCTAGATGCAGTTAGTGGTTTCTGAGCATCTCCCAGATACACTAACCACAAAAGTGGCAGCTGGGGACCACCAGGGAAGGAGACAGAGGAGTCAGGATCGCACAGTTCCTGTCCTCAGCTTCTCAGACCACAGCAGAAAAGACCTACAAATAATCCAAAGTGAGCCAACCGAGGGCCAGAAAGGGAAGCGGGGAGGTGGCTGATGCGTGGCCCCACTGCAGAACTTGCGGCCCGGGTTCCGAACCAAGCACAGATGTGATGACACGGAGGCGGGACACTTCAACGCTCCATTCTGATGGCAGAGTCTGGAAACTTGGGAAGAACTGGCCACAGTTTGCAGTTCTCATTCAGATGTTTGGCAGGATCTCAGCATTACCCACAGTGCCTCCCAGGAGGTTAGAGACCTGGAATTTCGCCTGGAGAGAGGGAGGTGCCGAGGACGCTGGCCAAGCCTCTGAAGTGTGGTTCTCCGGGAGATTGGGAGCAGCTGCTCCTTCCCCACTGGGGCAGGCCTGCGTGGTTTCGAGGGGCAGCTAAGCAGGAAGGCCTCGGGCCAGAGGCGGCTCTTTCGGAGAACAGTAAGTCATGCAGGTTACAGATTACAGACGCCTCTCAGCGCAGACAGATCTCTCACTTGCCCTGGATGCACCACCTGTGCTGTACGCAGTCACACTGATTTGTAAACTCCTCATTCTGTGCTGAGTCCCAGGGTAGAAACCTGCTGTTTTTATTTTAACCAGCCCCTGGCTCAGTGCTTGGCATGTGGCCGGCCTTCGAGGATGTACTACCTAGGGCAGTGATCTCAACCAGGGCGATTTGGCGCCCCAGAGGACGTTGGGCAATGTCTGGGACGTTTCTGGTTGTCACCGCTGTGGGAGGGGTGCTTCTGGCATCTAGCAGGCAGAGGCCGGGGACGCTGCTGAAGAACCTACAGTGCCCGGGATGCCCCACGATCAAGAAGTACCCGGCCCCAAGTGCCAGCCGTGCCAAGCTCTGGAGATCGCTTTTGTACAAAAGCAGAAAGGGTGCCTGGGAGAGGGTGTAAATATCCCCTTTCCAAGGAATGTTAAGAATGGATTCCAGCTGTCCTCCCGTGTTTGGGACTTCAGCGGGGAACAAAGACTTAACAGGGCAGCTTGGTCTCTGGCATTATCGCCGTGTCACCAGGCTCCAGAGCTGCGGGCGGCCGCGCCTTCCTGCCCCTGCCTCTTCCTCCCACTTGGATTTGTTTCGTAGGGTTTTCCTCCAGCGAGAGGGGTTTTCCATCGGGCGTGGATCCTTTCCAAACCATAAGGCAGAGAAAAGTCCCACTGATAGGGCTGTGGTTCCTGTTGTGTCTACACTTCAGGAGGGAGGGAGACGGCGACGTAAACCCTGTTTATCAAAATCAAATCCCGGTGGACTCAGGTCCCAGCCTGCAGAGGCTCTGACAGCTAAGTCACATGACATGCAGAGCGGATGGCCTTTCAATCACAGCAGTTCTCTGGGGGCAGCGAGGGGAGACCTGTTGTCACGGAACCTTTGAAGGGG
This sequence comes from Tonatia bakeri, assembly GCA_004024845.1. Classification (NCBI taxonomy): domain Eukaryota; kingdom Metazoa; phylum Chordata; class Mammalia; order Chiroptera; family Phyllostomidae; genus Tonatia; species Tonatia bakeri. Next base: position 26,663 of record PVIA01008340.1, on the reverse strand, counting down.
CACTTCCCTGCCAGGTAACAACAGCACAGGGCTTCTGGGTCAGGCTTCTGGGGCATCTGCACCCCCAGGCGTCAAGTGTGACACCCGACTTCTTTGTCTCGACTGGGTAAGGTGCCCCATTCTGACTTTTCTGATGAGCTAAAGTGGTTTTTTCTCAGGCCAAACGGAGGACCAGAAAGATCCGGTCTTTCCATCCTTTTCAGAAAGCGGTAACTTCTGCCAACCATGACGCACTCGGGGTTTTTAGAGACCAAGGTCCCAAGTGAATGTGGAGAAGGCTGAGTTACCTTCTGCCTCAGTGTCTCTTTGGTAGATGCTTAGCAATGAGTTTCCCTGTGTGAGGATCCCTAAAGAGAGAAACCCACTTCATAGTAGCGAAGCTACCATTTTTACTAGGAGTACAGGCTGCACGCCGGGCACTGTTCCAAACACCTGACAGGCACTAACTCACTGACACAGGGGAGATGCTCTTATCATCCCTGATTCATGGAGGAGGAAACCAAGGCACAGAGATCTTGAGTAAGTTACTCAAGGCCACCCTGCTAGTCAATGGCAGAGCCTAGACTTGGACCCAGGAAGTCTGGCTTCAGGGTCCATGTTCGTAATGCTGTGCTGGGCTCTGTCTCTGGAGAAGAACTCCCTAATTCATTAGACATTCAGAGTAAAGAAGCAAAGGAAGCAGCTGCACTCACAGGTCCTAATGAATACAATACAAAGAGGACTGAGTTTGCAAAGTGCTGGGCAGTGTACAAAGCATTTTTCTTCACCACAATCTCCAGTGGGTCCCGTGAGGCTATGATTATGATGGCAGCCCCTACGCACGCAACAGCACTGCCACCAAAAAAGTAAAAGCACCATCTCTCTATGTGCCGTGAATCCAAGAAGGACCAATGGCATCAACCAGGACGGACCACGAATTGAAGGTCTGGCCTCACACCTCAAGGTGACCAAGCAGCTCCCCCTGAAGAACGGGCCCTCCTCCCTACTCTCAATCTGTGGGGTTCCGCCGACGCTCCATTGGGGGCTCCAGGAAGCAGCCTGAGGTCCGACTCTGGACCATGGGTGTAGTTCCATCCCTCCAGACACAGTGATTAGTTCACGGGGGAGCATGTGATATAAGTCTGTCTAATCAGATCCCAAGGGTCCTATGGAGAAGCTCCCTGTTGGACTTGAACCTGGAGGACACAGGGCTGGAGCTGTTAGCAGGAAGCCAGCCATGGTGCTGCCATGTAGAGCCTGAGAATTGAGCCAACACTGAAGACAGCAGAGCTGAGGGTGAGAAACAGAGCAGAGTCCTGATGATTCGATTTGTGCCCCTGGACCGAGCCGCGCTGGAAGTCGGGGCCCCTGGACCCCTCAGCTTGGCAAACCAGTACATTTTCGTTTTAGCTTAGGACAATACAAACTGTGATTCCATTTCTTACAAAAGTTGTAAATGAAAAGTAAACCTATCTCATTAAAACACTAGAAAACATCCATCACACTGGCTAGGAACACAGGCAGGAAACGGCTGGTGTTAGACTCTGTCCCCTTTCTCCACACCTTTGTCTCAAAGGAGGAGGTAAAACCTGGGCGAACACGGAAAATGTGGTTGACTTTACAAAAACTACACCGATAAGCACAGTTGATTATCTGTAAATGTCATTAGCAAATTCATGGAATTCGTTCCTGCGTGAGTCACTCATCGAACTGTACCAACTCTCGTTCCTAGTCACACTGCACCCTACCAGCCATTTGCAAGCATAGGCTCCGGCTGACAGACTGGACGGAGAGGGGTGGATGGGATGGCCCTCCCCCACCTGAAGGTCAGCATGAAGGGTCTGGCCTGCTGGCACACGGAGGGCCGCCCAGCTCAGCGGCAAAGGCCGGGCCGCGTGCATCTTCCCCGCACACTCACTGGAGCGCGACGCTCTTGTGCCTGGACCAGGCACTTCTTCACTGAGACCACCCAAACACAGCAAAGATCACGCAAGTATCACATCCTCCCAGTGATTCTATCCTCCATATATTTTCCTCTGGTTTCACAGCCCCCAGGAACTGCCTGTGCCATCCCTGGGAAGCCACACTAAGTGTGAGGGACCAACTGGGCAGTCGGGGGCCCCAGGTGTGTGTGAGCGGCCAGAACTGGCACCCAGCCGCCTGCTGATGCCCTGGGTCTCAGACGTGGGGCGTCATCAAGTTTGTTTTCCTGCTGATTGAATTACTCATGCCTCATTTGTCCACTTCCCTGAAACAATGTTTTTTGGATGCATTTAGAAACCCGAGTCTCCGCGGTTTGTCTGGACTGGTTTCTATTTGTGGAGAAAGAGAGTTCGCTTGTCAAGAGCAGAGAGAATGAGTCGTGGAGGGTCACACTTTCCTGGGGTTCCTGCCCACAGATTCCCGCCGTCCCTCCGGGAATCAGGACTCCTCATGGGATGCTTCTGCCCCTTTGGAGGCTCCCCATGGAACACGGGGGGAAATCTTGCCAAAGCTGCAGTGTTTTCCGATGACTCTCAATGCTCAGAGAACCAGAAACACGTCGCGAGCTTAAAGGGCAGTGGCAAAACAAATAATCGCTGAGCCTGCTGGTAAACAGACCCAGCAAAGGCGAGCAGTTCAGCTTGTGCACTCTTGCCCGGGAGACAGAATTTCATGCCGCCCTGTTCTGTTTTCCTTCTGCCCGTGATCCAAGGTAGGGCTTGCTTCATTTCTGTTTGCCATGGGAGTCTCACGGGGTGGAAGGAAAGAGACGTCTGGTCAGAGTGGGAGAGACACTCCCTTTCCCAGAAGAGCCCCCTGCAGACTGGTGGCCCTCGCCCCGGGAGGTACAACAGTCAGCTGTGGAGGCCCGGCCCCGGCGCAGCCCAGTGAAGTCAGAACCACTGCAGGCGACGGCCGAGGCAGCATTTAAAGCTCCCCAGGTGATTCCCATGTGCAGCCGGGGTTTGGCACCACTGCCCGAGAGGTGTGCTACCCAACAGGGTGGCTGCGAGCCATGCGTGGCTGCTGAACACCTGAAATGTGGTAAATCCAAATCAGATGTGCAATCAGTGGGACATGCACACTGGGCTACAAGAATTAGCATAAAAAAGAGAAGGCGAGGTATATCGTTAACTACCGTGTTATGTTGATTATAATAGAAAATGTGGGTGTGTCCTGAATGACAGTGTGTGTGTGTGTGTGCGCGCGCACGTGCGTGTGCACACGCAGAAACATGTGGGAGGGACTGTGGGGTAGATCTGGAGTCAATAAGGAATTACTCGAGGAAGAGAAAGACAGAAGGAAAACCTGCTTGTTGTTAAGCACTCTTAAGACACCATCACTTCCATTTATAAGGAGCACAAACTGCCAATCATCGATCTCCCTTGGCACCCCCACGCCCCCACGGACACGCATGCTTGGTCTGGTTGAGCATCAGTAACTCACGGTTCGTTTTCTTTCCACCACAGGGAACATGATTAGGAAGGCTAAGGCTGGATAATAGTTTCCAAGTAAAAGTCAAAATTCAACCTTGAAGCCTCTTTTGATCCCGTCTATTCAAGCATGGCAAAAATATCCTCAAAGTATAACCAATGATAAAGGTTAATCAGCAGGCGGCAAGTGAGCAGAATGCAAAAATAAGCACATGCTCAATGATGGTCTTTGCAGAACAGCCACTAGCTGCACGGTAATCACCTTGTACGAGACACAGTGGTCAGTTTGCTGGCTAAGACTGGTGCACTGGGCCATTCTACTCCATCCCAGTTCCCTGTGGTCCTGCCTGAAGTCTGGACCTTAGCAAAGAATTTCTTGAGCAACCCCAGAAACTCTCCTGTGTGAGGGTCATTTTGTGCACCCACGACTAGTCTGTGGGGTGGGCAGATATTTGGTCGAACATGATTCTGGGGATTCCTGTGAGGGTGTTCTGGGATGAGAGTAAAGCAGGTCACCCTTAACAGTGTGGATGGGCCTCGTCTAATCAGCTGAAAGACTGACTTTCCCCAGAGTAAGAAAAAAGTTTCCAGCACATTGCCTCAGGCTAGCACTGCACCATTGGTTCTCCTGGGTCTCAAGTCTGCCAGCCCACACTGCAGACTTGGACTTGCCAGCCTTTATAATCACATGGGCTAATACGTTATAATAAGCCTCTCTCTGTGTACACATCCTATTGGTTCTGTTTCTCCAAAGAACCGTGACTAACATACCACGCCCTTCCTAAAGCCTCACCTGTAGCTGTCACCCCCTAACAGTGGGGTGGGTCTCTGGAGGGAGTAAGGGCTCAGTTCCTCACCCGGGGTGGCTGGACCCACAGCAGCTGCCTGGAGGGATGGGTAATGCAACTCAAAAGCATCGGGGAGGTGGGTGTGGACCAAACCAGCCGGAGATGGGAAGGAATCATGAGGTGAGTTGCCTCTCCTGTCTCCTGCCTGCTCTTCTGCACCTTCCAACCGACGGCGCTGAGACTCAGCGGTTCCATTCGGTCTCTTTGAAGGTGTCCTTCGTGACCCATGAGCAGGCGTCGAGATTTCCTTCTTGAGGAGCCACGACCAACTCAGTGATGTGCCTGACTGCAGACTCACTTTCTTGCCTTCCCCATGCTGTCCACTCCCTTCCGCCTCACCCCTGCTTCTCTGGCAGCGCGCCTCCCAATAAACTGCAGTGTGTCACTCTGCCTTAGGTTCCGTTTTCTAAGAAACCTAGACTCAGACACTTGGCTTTTTTCTTTTTCGATTCATTTGCTTGACCAGGAAAGAGCTGAGCTTTTCTCTAGATTGGGGTTCCCACCGTTTGGGCCAGGAGTGAGCACCTGGTCCGAGGTGAACTGCTGTGTACAGGCTGGTGCCTGACCTGCTTGTGAGGGTCCCTCCCTGAACAGGGATGAGCCGATCCAAACATCTCTCCTCTCTCAGCGAATTCAAATTTAACAAAGAGCAGTGTATTCAATGGATGGTGGCTGGTGGACAAAGAAATTACGGACCAATTACCCTACTGAGCCGTGCATGAAAAGTGAAGGAAGTGTGTGTGTGTGTGAGAGAGAGAGAGAGAGAGGGAGAGAGAGAGAGGGAGAGAGCCTGGTTAATTTTGACTTTTTAGGCCCAATTCATTTGTTCACATGGCTGCAGGTTTCTCTGCTCCTAATCTCCCATCTCCTTTCCGAGAATGTCCCTTTTCACTTGCACAAATTTCTGATCAGTCTGAATTTAGTCCCTTTATAATTAAGTTGCTTTTCCTATCTGGATGATTTTGTGACATTTTATTCATCTTTGTAGTTTGAAACATTCTCCGGGGTGCGTGTGACTGCGAGTGCCCTCTTACTAAATCCACCCGAGATGCAGGACACTCTCTTCACTGGCACCCCCAGATATTCTCCCCTCCGGGACCCAGAAACTTTACTTTCTGTGGTTCCTGTTCACACTGACCTGGCTGTTCCTGGGGGAACAACTCAGGATGGCCTGTTCTGACAGGTCACCTGCGGCTTGCCCTCTGTCTCACCTTTGTCTCTCCTCTGCCCCTTCTCATGTTCTTGAATGAAAGAAGACAATACGGAGAGACCGCCTGCAGGATGAACAGCATGAGCGACAGACAGGATATCTTGATCTACTGAAAACATTGGCTACGGCCCTGCCCAAAAGCGGAGTTTGTGATTCTGAGGTCTGAGTTTTTGGTCCGTTTCGAAAGGTTTCCAGTGCCTTGCTGGGTGATCGGAGGAACCTTCAGCAGAGCTTAAAGGTAATCCTGCCCTGAAAAGCTGCATTATTTCCTCATTTCTCCATCTACAAAGACCCTCAACCAAGGGATGTGCTTTCATGCATTTAACAAAACCACAGAGGGAGCAAATTGAATTCCAGTTGAAAAGTCAATACCTGGGTCACAGCTGAGACACAATCCACAGCCACATGGGATGGGCTGGGGCAACAAATCCAAGACTCTGGGCCGGACAGATCGGACATCGGGGGCGTGACGGGAGAGGTGCGGTCAGGCGGTCTCGGGGAGTGTTAGGTCCAGGTGGGGAAACAGAATTCAAGATCCTAAAGATAAGGGGGATACGAAAAAAGGCAGTAGTACCAATGAGGAAGGAAAAAGGAGGTACTAGTGAGGAAGGATGGGTAAGTAGCTCAAAGCCGAAGCAGACAAGACAGTCCAACCAGGTAAAGGGAAAGGCAGAGGAGAAGAGGCAGGTTCCAGCAGGCAGGACATGCATTCAGAGCCTGGGCAATGAATCCGAGCACGCGTGGTGGACAGGGTGAGGACTTCTGTAGCCACGGACCAGATAGGAAATGGGTCAGAATTCAGGCTGAAAGAATTCACAGCCAGAGGCCCAAAACCCATGCCCAAAAATAAGTAACACGGTGAGAGCCTAGCCTAGGTGAGGGGTCTGACAGCAAGTTTCACCCTGATACTGGGCATGAATCTTAGGCATCTTATACAGTGGGAACTACACGCACATTCCTGGGCCAGAAAGTGGACGAGAGTTTCCAAGGGGAGACGACAAGCCTACCAAGTGTGCAAGGGGATGTGGGGTGTGAACCACACTCTCCTTCGTACAGAGGAGCAGTCCTCAGTGAATGGGGTAAAACCCAAAGGGTTCTCACCCCTGCTCCTTATTCAGTCACCAGACTCGTCACCCCCTTCTTCCTTGCTTGGAATCTCAGTCTCTCTGACAGGCACTAGGCACAGACAAATGAGGCGTCTCAATGGGAAAGGAGGAAGGAAAACCGTATCTATCAGAAGATAATAAAAGTTTATATACAGAAAATCCTAAGCAATCCACACAATTTTTTTTTACAACTAATAAATGAGTTCAGCAAGATTTCAGGATAGGAGGTAATTATACTCCCCCTCAGATTGTATTTGTACATACTAACAAAAAGCAATCTGAAAACACAATTAAGAAAACAATTCTATTTATAATAGCATTACAAACAGCTAGGAATAAATTAAAAGCAAGGAGGTAAAAGGCCTGTACACGGAAAACCACAAAACGTCACTGAAGCAGTAGCTCTCTCCCTCAGCTTAGGAGAGATGCGAGCGTGGGAAGCTTGTGTCCCCCTCCCGAAAGGAACGTGGGAACTTTCTCCACTTCTCCACTTCCCTCCGGAACCGTGGTTCTCACGCTGTGGGTGCATCCACAGGGAGCTTGTTGAAAATGCTGATTTGGGGCCTGACCCTGAGATCTGACTCAGTGTCGGAAGGGTACACTTGGACTCTGTGTTCTCAGTGGTGCCTGCAGTGACTTTTGTGCCTGGTTGTCCCACTTGAGGCCAAAGTAAAGCCCCCCCTTCCCTCTGCATCTTCTCACGGGGTGAGGTGAGGAGGGTCACTCCCACGAGGTCAGCGAAGTGCGCCTTGCCCTGGCCACCTGAGCAGCATCTGGAGATGTTACCCTGGATGTACGAAGGGATGGTCAAGAGTGAAACTGGCTAAGAGGCGGCCGAGTGCGCTGGAGGCTCCCAGAGAGTAAGAAGGGCTCCTGTGCCGAAGAGAAGGCTCTGGGCCCACAGCTGTTGCCAAGTGCCATGCTGGTCAAGTAGCATTTTGACCCCTGGTCCTGAGCAGGCCAGATGTTAGTGAACAGCGTGGCTTTGGGCAAGTCACTTTACTTCCATTTTTCTCCCACATCAACTCGAGGACCTCCGCGGTCTCTCCCGAGTGGAGTGGAAAGCGATAACCGTCTGTACGCTCATGGGTGAAGGCCTTTGTAACGTGGCCTCGCGGCCTCCTCCAGTCGCTTCTCCTTTCTCTGAACTGAAAACGCAGGTACCTCAGGCCCTCTGCCCAGCCCCCTGCGTGGCCTGGTGGGGCCCCGACTCCCCAACCTGCAGGCAGGCATGAGGTAATGCAAGCAGGGAGCTGGGCGGAGGCCGGCACAGATGGTCCCAGGCGGGGGGGTGGACACCCTCAGCTCTGGACAGAATTAAAACCTGACGACCTATCTGATGGAATTACCCCAAAGAAAGGAAATTTGTCTTTTAAGAACAAGCAAGAGGCTGATGACTGAAGTCCCAAAGAATTCTGTGGTTGAACCTTTTTTTTTTGTTGTTTGTTTTCTGGCACAATCTGTCTCTGTTTCTGAGCCGAGGGCCATGGTCCCCGTGACAAAGGCCTCTTTCTTACGACAGTTTAGCAGCTCCAACCCAGGAGGGGGGCAGCCCTGACTCTCCCATGGGCCAGTGTCTGAGGGCAGGAGGCCGCTGAAAAAGGAGAGAGCCACTGCTTTTCTCCAATTTTGTCCAAAATGAACTCAGAAAGACTTGGGGCGGGGGGAGAACACAAAACCTTCACCTCTTCCTGAAATAAAAAACGAAACCCACCAAATAGATGAGGTGGGGAAATAAAATGCATCACAATGGAAAAGAACACGGATTAAGGTGATGCCCAGGGCTTAGTGTCCACTGTGGGGGACTGAAGAAAGCCAAGTGGGGGTGGAAGGAGGCTGGGAGACCTTACGTATGGGTGTTCTGTGGCCGCTGTAACAAAGTACCACGAACTGGGTCAGACAACGGAGATTTATTCTCACGGTTCTGGAAGCTAGAAGTCCAAAATCAAGGAGTTGGCGGGACAGAACTCCCTGCAGAGTCTCCAGGGAAGGATCCTTCCTTACCTCCAGCTTCTGGGGGCTGCTGGCAACTTTTAGCATCTCTTGGCTTGACTCCCGTCTCTGCCTGTCACTCCATGGAGGGGGCGTCCCTCTGTGTGTCTCTGTGCTGTCACACAGCGTTCTCCTGGGCACATATCTTCATAAGGACACCAGGCGTCTGGACTCAGGGCCCACCCGAATCCAGCAGGACCCGACCTTAACTGATTATATCTGCAAAGTCCCCATTGCCAAGTAAGGTCACATTCACAGAGACCGGGAGTCAGGACATCAACGTGCCTTTCTGGGGGATATAATTTGACCACGACAGGTTTGTTCTAAAAACCTGGGGCTCCCACTCAGCCAACTAACACCCCTGATCCTGGAGCCTGCAGCCCAGGAAACTCTTGCTCTGGAATTCTACCTTCCCGATGATCCAGCCCATCCGTCTGTCCGCCTGCTTTCTGGGGGGTGAGGCCACAGCAACGCCACCCAGATCACCTCCACGCCGACTCTCTGGAGTATCCCCTTCCTGCCCTCTGCACCCCGCTGCGTGCAAGCTCCCAGTGAGGGTAACATCTGCACACTCTTTAACACGAACACTTGCTTCCAGGGAGACTGCCTGGAAAGTCTGCCCTTCACTGGGAGTTTTCATATTCCTGTTTCCCAACCTGCCCAATAAGACATAGCATTTTAGGAACACATCTGACGACAGGATGGGAACTCCCACAGCCAGGGCACATACTTATAGCTGAGCTGACCCCATGTCCTATGGCACTCCGGGGGGGCAGTTCTCCAGCCTCTCTGGTTGCAGCAGACACATCAACTGGGGAGGTAGGAGAGGGCATCAGTCAAAGGCACAGGCCAGGGCCCAGGTTCATATCCTGCCTCCACCCCCTACTGCTTGTGTGCCCCTGGCATGTTCAACATCTATAAAACGAGGGTGCTCATTCCTCCCTCGTTGGGGTGGGGGGGTGCTTTGAGGATTAGCTAATGCATGTGAGCCAATGAGTACAGGATCAGCACAGGGAAAGCACTCAGTAAATGCTGGCTTTTGAGATCATCCCGTGGTTGCTAGAGGCGGGGGTGTTGCAGGAGAGGCAGGCAGAAGTGGCTAATTCACGGGCTTCCGCATCTGACTGACCTCTGTCAAACCCAGACTCTGCCACTTGCCATACACATGACCCCAAGGAAGGTGCCTTGGCTCTGTGCCCTCATCTCCACATGGGGACAGCAGAGGCCAGTGAGGCATGGAAATGGCTCATGACAACAGCTGTCCCTGCTGGTCCCACACGGAGTACCCCAGCTGCCTTTCTTAGCTTGCCAGGCAAAATGCCGTGAAGTGAAGGCCATGCCTGAGCCCCCTCAGGGGGACCTGAGCCCCCTCAGTGGTCCGCTCTGCAAAACACAGCTGCTTTCTGCCTTGAGTTGCTTGTCAGAAGCTGTGAAAAAAGGTGGACAGGGCAGGGACAGGGACTGAGGAGAGAAAAACCTGTCATCTCCAGCACTGGGAAAGCCACAGAGAAACCACACTCTTGTGTGTGAGTGAAGAGCTTGGCAGGTTCTGCGCCTCCCCCGGGGCCTGCTTCAGGCTAAACAGAGTGCACGTTGTGTAGAGATCTGTCCCCCGTGCCAAGATGTCCAACCCTGTCGCCAGGGACTTGGGTGGGGGTGACTGGGGGCAGCATGGCAGAGGAGGGGGCTGCAGCATAAACAGCCCCTTGTGTGGCTGGCGGGGGAGAAGCTGGTGCCCAGCAGACAGAGGAGGGCAGCTTGGTGCCTCCCTCCTTGTTCTGAGAGGGTGACTCATGTGGTCACATCGGAGGGGCCTGAAAGTGAATCCAGGGAACTGGGAAGGGCAGGCAAGAGGGAGGCAGCCTATGCCATCTGGAGGGGCTGCCCGCTGTAAACTTATCTGCAGGACTGCCGGCTGCTGCCGCCCCAGTGCAGAGCAAACAGCACTGCCCGGTCCTGGTTTGCACAAAGAACAGGAGAGGCAGCCCAGGCTCCGCTCTAGGTGAAGGAGTGGGATGCAGATAGCATGCATCACGCAATGACAGTGGGCACATTCACCGAGCAGACCCGCAGCAAGGGCCATGCTGGGGCACAGGAGCAACACCAGCCCAGAGAGGTGGAGGAGGAGACAGAGGAAAGTCCGCTAAGACACGGAGCCCAACACATGGGAGAGTGGAAGCAATGCGAGGTCCGGCCACGTGCGTCCAGCACCTGGGCCTCCACTCTGAAACAACGCCTACATTCCATATGGCCTTCCTGTATGCCAGGCACACTGTTTCAGGTGCTTTGTGTGTAAAACTCAGTTCTCAGAACAATTTGTTCAGGTAGATACTATCACGACTCTCCTTTTGCAGATTAGGAAACTGAGGCACAGGAAAAAAACCCCATCTGGGTAAACAGCCAGGAAGTGACAGACAAGCCATGAACCCAGGCAGTCTGGCTCCAGAGCTCATGCCCTCAAACAGCACAACCCCACATTCACACAGGGCCTGCAACAACGACTCAGGGGCAAGTGAGCCCCAACCACTGCCCGGCCTTCTCACTGAGCTTCTCGTGCGGCCTGGACAAACATGTACCGCACAGGCCTTCCACCGTCCCAGCTGAGAGCCAGGTCCGTCCGGGGCCTGGGACTTAGCTCTTCTCCTTGCTGGCTATGGGGCTGCGGACAAAGTCCCTCTCGGTGCCTCAACTTTCTTGCCTGCAAAGTGGGGCTGCTTGTGGGTGGTACCCCTGTGTGCAGATTCCGTGAGAGAAGGGAGGCGAAGGACAGTGGGGGGCCGGCACTCCGCCAGGGCTCGGTGAGTCACCTGCAGCTAGAACACCTGTCATCACTGCGGTGCGAAGCCAGGACGCGGGCGAGTGGCCCCAGAAAGCCTCTTGCAACAAGGATGTTTGGGGAACTGACCTTTAAAGGTTAAAGTCAAGTCTTGGTCTAACCTGGTTCCTTTTATTTCAGCACAGAAGGTAACTTTTTAAAGCTTCCTTTCTCAAAAAGCTAATAGAGGTACCACGTGACCCAACAACCCCACTCGTAGGCATGGCCCCAAGAGAAACGCAGACACAGGGCTGCTCAAGACCCTGCACACAGGTGTCCACGGCAGCACCGTTTACAGCAGCCGAGCTGCGCCAATGCCCCATGCACTCGTCGACATGTGCATGGACTTACAAAGTGCGGTCCGTCCACACGGTGGGCTCAGTAACATCTCTGCGGAGTGAATGGTCAGACAGACACACAGTACATTTATGACCTATCTGTTGCCTAAAATTGTCCCTGAGAAACTAACTCATTTTACTTACTCCAGTTCACCCAGGTGTCTGGCAAGCTTTAGGCCCCCTCTCTTCCAAGAATGGTAAATAAATAACATTTACTTTAAAAAGGTCTTCACAAAAACAAATGTCTCCCCCCTAAAATGATATACACATCTTGCTGATTTTAGGGTGTGCTGAAGTTAGGACTCTAGACACCTGTATTTTCCTCTCCTGGCAGAAATGAGCAAAGGAACAGAGCGTGGCTTCCTGCCCTTTCACTGTTCATTTCATGTTACTCCTTCCTCTCTGTGTAGGGTCAATAAAAGCTATCTTGTTATTGTGTAACATGGGAAAATAAATGAGATGATTATGGAAACATGTAAGAGCTGAGTTCAACAAAGAATGCAACATCAGAGTCAAAAGAGCAGGAGGATGAAGGTGCTACTATTTTGAAAACATATAGAGCATTTTTATAAACTTGTATATCTATGTGCATGGTCCCTAACTTCTGCAGGAGCCGCACACGGTCTCAGACATCAGCACCTCTCCATCGCCTTCTGCACCCTACCTTGGTCGGTTTTGTACCACCTACCAAGCTACCACATGGTGGCGCTGTCTGCCAGGCCCTGCCGCCTGCCAGTGCTTCAAGTTCCACTGTCTCTTAATAATTCAGGGTAAGGCTATCACTGTGTGGGAGGACTGGAAAGAGAATATAAGAGGAGCTGCCTACAGACTACTCTTGAATTCCAGGCAAAGTAGTTTGATGGGTTCAAGAGAAGGGCTTGTTTGCATACAATAAGATTGCGAGCTCAATCTGCTATTGCAAATAAACAACAGCACAAGAATTTACTTCCAATTCTACTGAAGTGAAATGAAGGGTGGAGGGGGTGCGGGAGGAGGAGGGTGTGTGCTATTCTGCAGTCGAAGGCGTGGGAGTGCTTGGATCAGGTGTGGAAGTATCTTCTCCCCCAGGCACCTTCCTGTCTTCACTCTGGGGCTCCACTTCTCAGGCTAAAGACCACTCACTTTCCAGGGGGACCAGGCTGGGCTCTGGCTTCTGTGGGGAAGGGTGAGATCCAATGCAGAGGGCAGGGAAAAGGGTCAAGGGTGGCAGCCCTGAAAAAGGGAGTCTCCCCAGAACTCTCCAGAAGTGTAAGCACTTGTCCCTGTGGCAGGGAGGCCTGGGGGCACCCTCAGAGCCCCTGGCAAAGTGCAGGCAGCTTGCTCCCTAGACCATGCTCAAGTGAACTGGAACAAAGTTACTGTTCAGCTCTCTGACGCCACCCCCACAACACCCAAGTCTCCTCTCCACCTTCTCTGCATGTAACCTGCAATCCCGTTTTCAAAAATATCCTGGAACCAAAGTGGGGGTTCCACGTGGACTTACAGATGCACTGATACAATAGGTCTTACACATACAGACACACTCGCCACTGGCCCGCGCTGAGTAGTGACCAGGGAACTGTGTCTGCTGCTGTCTTTATTGCTAAACAAACAGCTGCTTGGTTGACTGATGGCTGCTGTCTCAAATGATTGTTAATGTATCAACATACATGTTGGTTTTTAAGCCAGGCAAAAGGATGCATCTGACTTATATTTTACTCTTGGGTCTAGAAAGCAAAGGTATACTTTACAATTTATTTTAATGTCCCCACATGTAACTTATGAGCTGTCTGGGTCCAAAGGCAGGCTAATGTACCCAGGATCCCTTGTGGCATGCCTGGTGCTGGACAGCCGGAGCTGGTCGGGCCCTCAGCAGGGAATACACCCAGGCGTAGGGAGGGGATGTGCTTTGTGGATTATCCATGGCACACGGCACACAGCAAGGTCTGCAGCCAGCCCCTCTGCGACATGAAAGCCTGCTCCAGGACGGGCAAGGCGGGTCTATGGATGACAGACGCCTTCCAATGTGTGCCTCATCAAAGCTTCAACAGGAAGTAGTACAGGAAACCAAATGTTCAGGCATAAATAACCCTGCCTTCCCTGCTGGTGTGAATTATGCCTGCCACTGAGTTAAGTGAGAGCTGAGGACATGTTTCCTTACTGGAAAACATGTTCTCTGGAGGCAGTGACACTTCAGAAAGGAAAATCACTGAAGCAGCCAAACTCCCCAAGGACATGTGGTTTGAAGAATTTCTTTGTAGTGAAACCAAAAGAAATTGTGAGGGCCCAGATCAGAAGGAAGAGAGCGGTGTTTCCCTTGAACTACAGGCCGCCCTTTGCTGGCTGGGATTCTTCAGCATTCAGGGGAGGTGACCCCAAGCAAGCTATCTAATGAGAAAGGAAGGAGGCAGGAGTGGAGGGGAATGTTGGACAGGGCTCCAGAAAGGGGGTGAAGTAACAGCATCTGAACACTAGATGGCAGCACCCATACACCCATTACATGCCAGGGGCCCACCTGTCCTCTTTCTGGTCAGGGAAACAAGTGGAAACTGAAGACGGTACTGTTCTAGAGCATTTACTTTTTATTTTTTCTCTTTTCTTGTGAGGGGTTGTGATGTCACAGGTGAGACAAGAAAACTTCCTGCTTCCAGATACTTGAAAAACAGTAGGAAGTCATAAAAATGAGCATTGGTGTCAGGGCGATTGATGATGAGCCTGAACTAAATCTCTGGACTGTGTCCACTAAACTAGGGGTCTCCACAGTTTTCTGTAAAGAGCCAGCTAGTAATTACTGTCAGTTTTCAGCCTTACGATTCTGTGGCAATCACGCAACTCAACCACCGCTGCACGAAAGGGGCTGCAGAGAGTACGAACACTTACGGGTGTGGCTGTGTTCTCGTAGAACTCCATTTACTGAAATGGGTGTTGGGCTTGAAGCAATTCATGAATCTGGCCCTCCCGCCGCTTATGAACATGCTTAAACACCTGGCAAACTGACTGAAGCGTGCAGAACCCGGCTCTCTCGGCCGGCTATGGACACACATAACACACTGCGAATGGCTTGTCAAAATACCAGAAATAATCATGCACAGAAACAGTTTTCTGCAGGGAAGTAAAGGACGGAGTGGCCACTCTCCATAACGGTGAGCCGCTCCGGGCTAACCCCCCTAGGGGGGAGAGGCCTTTCCTTCGTCCCAGTAGGTTTTTATTGAGAAAGTAGACACAGTTTGTGGATTCCCAGTCTGACAGAAGGGATCAAAGGGAACACGTATCTTATAAGGATGCTAACAGAGTTTCTGTTGTGATTCCGGGCAGAGATTGGAGTTTTATCATATGAAAAGACTACAGGTTTCCAAAGGTTTCCTGACTGTGCCTTCAAATTCCAAGTTAATAACATCCTCCAGCAAACAGATCTCACAGGATCTTGCATATTCTTTGTCTCAGGCCTGATTACCCCAGGGGTCCGCTGTCTCAGGTCTGAGCTGCCCCTTTAGGCTGTTTGCTAAGCCCTGAGAAGAGCTGGAGACAGAGGCAGCAAGGAGACTTGGATTTCTCACATCTGAGTACAAAGACTCAGGCTAAGAGGGGGCAGGGGTTGATGATTACCCCTTCCTTTCCACAGCCCCTTCATTTATTTCCAGTCTCGTGAGCCTCTTCCCAGAGGCCTTTACAGTGATCAGAACCTGGCTTAGGTTGCCCCTCCCTGAGGAGTCTTACCCATCATTGGTAACTGATCTAGCATTTAAAGGTCAGGCACAGAACAGGCAGCGTTCATGCCAGGGGAATAAGTTTTGTCTCCTTAGTGGCTCCTGATCCGGAGGTCTCTCACTCAGTCTAAGTCACAGGGGGTCACAGCTTCCTGAGACCAGGCAGTGTGGTCCCCAACAGGGCTGACTCTGGCCCCTGGACCACAGGCTGCTGACCCTTAAACTAAATGAACAGGACAATCTATCTGGCTCATCCAGCTTGGTCCATGTGAACCCCAGGCACCTGCTGGGTAACTCTTTCCTTTTCCCAAATCCAGGCAAATCCATTTTCCCTCCCCTCTCAGCCACTCCCACCCAGCACCATAAGATTACCTATGTCTCCTGGATGCCTGAACTTGAATTCTCCCTTCTCCCTTCTGCACAGCAAAATCAGCTGACGAGTGCTGTCTGTGGCTCTGCATTTAAAACCTCTTCTGGCCACCAGGCCTTCTTTGCTCCCACCATCGTCACACCCCTGTCTTCCCACAGCAGCCAGAATACATGGCTGCGGTGGTCAACCAACATCGGCTCCACTGCTGAGTTTCTCACGCTGGAACATCTACACCCCCCCCCAGATCATTCCATGGGAGCTGGGTCAGTGCTCCAGTCATCTCCCGGGCTTTGTCATCTCCTGCATCAGCACCATCACCGTGGCCAACCCATCATCCACCTTCCCTTCCACAAAGCACCCTGGGCACTGCCTCGGTGACGTGTCTACACACCGGCCCTGAAAATGCCTTAGGACCCACCCCGCTCACTGTGTGACCTGTCCTTACTGTGCCCACCCATCCGAGCGGACTGACCCTACACTCGGACGAAATGCACCCACTCTATGATGACGAGGGAAGAGCGTGCCCTTTGTCCACTGGTTTCTCAGACAGGCTGGTTTGTATGCTGCCCTTGGAGCGCATGGTGTGCCCCTCTCCTGGCGCTCACAGGCTCTGCCGTGCACTAACAAATTATTCGGGCTATTTTGTGTCACTGACTTTCAATGACATCGCATTGAAGTCAGAGATTGGGGTCTGAATGGTCATGATTTGGGACTGTTCTGGACTGTGTGGCTCTAATCAATGTAAAAACAGGCATGTGTGTGCTTGAAAAGCAAGAAAGCTTCCCAGTTGCTGGGTCAGGGTTCTATCTATGTCCATTAAACACATTTTGTAAAATGTTTATGTTTGATCAGTGTCAGAAACAGGAAAGGCGCTCACCCACCATGATGGAGGTTTTGCCTGTTTTCCCTGCAAATCTGACAGGTCTTCTGAAGCAGTGTGACACCTGCGTTGCTAGGTGCACACAAAAGCAGGGCCGTTGTGTCATCCTGGTGTGGTGTTTCCCTTGTCATTAAGGATTGACCTTTATTCTTTACATGGCTTTCCACCTCCATGTCTGTTTTGTCTGGCACTGAAACTAACGCCTGCTTCCTTTGATCAGCATCCACCTCGGATCCTTTTCCATTCCTTTATTTTTAACGTTTGCATGTTGCGTTTGCGGTGTGCCACTTCGTAACCCCACAGAACCGGAATTTTAGAAAGCAAAACCTCTCTTTTTTAAAAAATGTGTTTAATCACCTGATGACTTTGTTTCTGCACCCCTCCCCCAACAATTAGTCTGCCCTCCTCTCTTTTCTTCCTCCCCGCTCCCTCTGACCCCCTAGTCCCCATCCTCCCACTAACCCAGGTCTATAGCTTGAGCTGAGGCTGAGAGGTCTACCCAGTCCTGATGGGGGGCTGTTCTGCATTCTATCAGTCAGGAGTAAGATCACAGGCCTGTGGAAAGGAAGACCCCAAACCACGCACTAGATGCAATTTGTAAGTGAAGACAGTGGGTTGAAGGGTAGGGTCTGCTTGAGGGGGAGATCTCTCTGCTTCTCTGCAGCTTGGGTTTCAGGAAGACCCTCCCCCGCCCCAGGACACTCTGGACTCAGTGATGCTGATGCCACAGGCTGCATCGGGGGTGGAACGAGGGGACGTGAAAAGCTCCCAGTGAGCTGCTGAGCAGAGGCCTTTGCGAGACTGCCACTACAGAGGTCCGCGGCCCCAGGCTGCTCCCCGCTCCAAGGTCCTGAGGGTTTATGTAACTCAGGGAGAGTTAAGGGGAGGGCGGAGCTGGGCTGGAAAGGCTTTGCTCTACTTTCTCACACACAGTTATAATGATTGGCAGGAAGTGCAGGTGACAGAACAGAAGGACATCTGAGTTGACGTCTTGATGTTACGGGGGATGTGGTGCCACCAGAAAGCCAGTCCTGTGAGCACAATCCCTGGGTCACAGGCCTTCCGTAGGGTGTGCAGTGCCCCGTGCTCTGGGAGGACCTGGTCTTCGAGTGTGGATGTGGTCAGCCTCTCTCATCTCCTCAGGCCCCTGCATGCTGCCCCACTGAAGTTTCTCCTGTTCTCACCGAAGCCAAGATCAAAACGGCTGTGCCGAGGGACAAAGAGCCACTTTCCCCACCTGATGCCTGGTGTTAGAAACGCAGCCCGTAGGGCACTCACTGTGAGTCAGAACTAGCCTTGACTGGGGCGACACTTCCTACATTTTAAAGGCGCCTCCCCTCCTCCTGTCTCATCCGATTTTCCCCACAGGCATCAGGTTAATGGGTGACGCTGGCCTGGCGACGGAGGGAGGAAATGCCCTGGGAGTCTGACAGGTGCGAATAAGAAGGGTCAATTTCAACCTAGAGCATGCACATGTATGTTTGCGGCTTCGTGGAGCGGACACGTCCCTTAACATGCAGCCCCAGCATTCAGTGACCAGAAGTGACACACTGACCGCACAGGGGCCTCAGCTGAGGGAATCCAGGCAACGAGGTGACGAAGCCCAAGGAGGCCCCACGCAGGTCCAGGCCCCAGGAAGGATGGAGAGGGGTTTCGTGAGAAATCAGTTCCTGAACACCACGGTCAACAGACACAGGGTTGATTGTTAGAGGGCGGGTATCTTAGAGAGAGAAAAAAGGGTATTTGGAGAAGGCACCAGTGAGAGGGCAAGGGAATAACCTAGAAGCAGGCATCAGAAACTGGTGGCCCTGGATCATCGCTTTGACCTGAATCACGTTTTTAAAATGACTGTGAATCCCAGAGCCGTTAGGTCATGCATGGGCTCTCTATGTGAGGTTCACCTCTGTCCTCACAATCCCCGACCATCTCCCCTAGCTGTCTCCGCTATTTTTGTGACTCCTGAGTCCCCAGGAGGCATCCGAGTTCATCACACTCGGATGGAAGGCTCAGCCTGGGCCCCTTCAGCCCGGACACTGCAGTGTTCATGGTTTTGTGGGCGCAGGTGGACCGGCCGAGCTCATCCCTGCAAAGGCTAAAGGGTACGTGCCCCCCGTGAGCCCCAGGCGGACGCTGGCCGTATCGGGGCCCTGTGTACTGCAAGGGAGGGAGCAGTGGGGAAGAACTGGCAAGCCTGGTGGCCGTCTGAGGAAGACGAGGGAAGCGAGTGGTCAAGGATGAGAGTGTGGCTTCGCCACCTGGGTGCAGGTGGTGATGGGGAACCCTGGGGGAGGGGCGGGCTTTGCGTGACAGCAGACAGAGACAGTAGCTCAACTCTGGAAATTCTGGACGTGAGGATCCTGTGGAATGTCCAAGTCTCTGGAAGGAGTAAGTTTAGAAGAAAAATCTAGGCTGAAGATGAACTTGGGCACCACCAGCAAATAAACGGAACACAAAGTCACGGAGGGGATGAAGTGGGGAGAATGGACGCCCCGGAGGCAGGCCTCTGGGCAGCATCAACGTTTCCGAAAGGGCCGCAGGATGAGCCCCAGAAGAGCCTGCAAAGAAGCGGACGTAAGCGGGGGGCGGGGGGCAGCCAGGAGAGGCCGGTGTCGTGGCAGAGGAAGAGGGCTTCAAAGAGGGCGGAGCCACGGGGGCACCGACTGCCGCCTGTTGTGTTTTTGCTGTAGGTTTGTTTTCCGGGGGCTGGGGAGTTACGCTGGTTGGTAAGGCTATCTAGGTTCCAAGTGTACAGTTCTGACACGTCGTCTGTACTTGCATTGTGTGTTCACCACCCGAAGTCAAATCTCCTTCCAACACCATGTATTTGACCCCTTTCACCCTTTACTACCCCCTCTGTCTTCACACACTTAAAGAGTTTAGACGACAGCACGCAATGACGTCCATGCCGTGTTTCCAAGGTGGTCACCCCTTAGAGAGCACAGACCTGCTCGTCTGATGGAGCGCCTCTCTCGGGTGAGCTTCACCCGACCTCCGCCCCACCCTCGCCAGTCTTGGCCCGGTGCGGCTGGGGGCGCTCATCCGGTCACGAGCATTTCCAGAGCACCGAGGGGCGCAGGGCCCAGTGCCAGGGCAGCAGGCGCAGGCTTACCTGGCACTCTCAAAGGTGGCAGACGCCGTCTTTTCTACAGCTCCAAATCCAACTCCGACAGCAAGCCCCTCTGAAACACACACAAAAAAGCATGACAGGTTAGGAATAATTTCCCAACGATACTCATCGCCACCGCTGTGTGAGGTGAGGTTGAGCAGGCTGCTAATAACAAAAACTCTAGGGCTCAGCAGACTATGGCCTGGAGACCAAATCTAGCTCATTGCCTTTAAAAAGTGTTTTTTTTAATCATTTATGTATCCATTATTTTTTCATTGTAATTTTAAAAAATTTTTGACTGCTTATTTTCATATGGCTTGCAAGCCAAGAACAATTTTTACAAGTTTAAGTAGCTGGGAAAAAAAAAAAAAAGCAAAGAGTATTTCATGACCTGTAAAAATTACGTACATTTACTATGCATAAATAAGGGTTACTGCACACAGCCATGCGCACTAGTAGATGAGCCTCTGTGGCTGCTTCTGTGCAGCTGTGAGAGAGACCGTGTGGACTGAAAACCTAAAGTATTTACCATGTGGCCCTTTCCAGAAAGCGTTTGATGACCCCTGACCTAAATGTGTAGGGTTTTATCAGCTCATGAACAAGAAGTCCAAGGTTGACATGGTGGCCCAATGATGTCATTGCAGACATGGGACAAGCCATCGTCATGTGGTAGAGACTGTTACAGTCTACTCTGAGGTAGTGTAGTTATCGTCCAGCTTGAAGCTTGAGGATGGGCGAGATGATTCTCCAAGTCCTGTCCAGTGGACCTGGCGAGCTTGCCAAGTTCACCAGCACCCTGACTATGAGTAGAGGTGGAAGGGAGACGCTAGTCTACAGCATCTGATGCAGAGGTAAAGGCTTTGAAAAAAGTGGAACTGTCCCAGTGGACCTGGACCCATGGGGTAGAAGCATGATGTTAAGACACATCCTGATATCCATGGGGGAGTTCAGTCTCCATCCAAAGAGGAAATAAAACCATAGCATTGGTCAGGTTCAAGACCAAGAGCTTTGAGGGCAAGGAGCAACCTTTGTTATGAAGAGGGAAGGGGACAAAATCTACTGAGTGAGAGGGGCTTGTCTTCTTTTGGAATTCACAGTTGCTTTGAACTCCCTGTTTTTATCCTTGTGTCCTGTTTAGAGTGGGCCAGGGACACTGGGACTGTACAATAATGATGACTTCAGGAGGCACCTGGGGACAACAGGGCCCTTTGGCTTGACCTGTGTTAAGGTGAACAAGCTCACTCCTGATGCAGTCTGGCTCATCCAAAGACCTGCTAAGCCTCAGCAGCTAAGGCATAAAGTGTCCCCTGTGCTTCAGTCTCCCTTTGGGGACCTTATGGGGTAACTGTGGCCACCAGAGGCTTCTGGTTGAGAATTTGGGGCTCTGGTGAGCCCACTGAATATCTTTCCTTATTTCTCCTAATGACCATCATGGAATTCAGAGTCCTAGGACTTTAGAGGTGGAGGAGAGCCCAGAGGTCATGAGGAATGACTTGGGCCACTGCCAGATTCAGCAGCCAGGGGCTTGGAGCTCTTTCCAAAACCAGACCAGAGCCTCGAGGCCCCTGGGCCCAGCCCCCCAGGGTACAAGATTCACACCGCAGCAGGCTGCAGAGAAGCCCCTGACACACTGCTTCCAAGAGCTCTTGGCTGACATGGCCAGCCGAGGCAACGTCAGAGCAACCAGACTTCGCAGAAGTGAGGTTTTAAAGTTTTATTCATTGTTATTTTTAAGGCTCCTGATGTCAATTCTTAATAATGGCAGAGTCTTCATTCATCAAGTCTTTCCTCTCAGCTGACTCCAGGTTCCAAATCTGGCCTTGTATTCAAGATCTCTGTCTCCCTCTGGTCTTTCTCTTGGAAATAGTGATGGTGGTGGTGGCAAAGTGGCCTTTTTTATGCCAGGCCCTGGGTTAGGAGCCTTGAATGTGACCCAGAGGTGAAAACTGTCACCTCCACTCCACGGGTCAGAATGGAAAGGTGGCGGGAGGCTCTGAGAGCCCGGTGAGCTGGGACTCTGAGGTCCAGGCTCTTCTTCACCCTCCACGGCAGGCTGTGCACTTTCCTTCTCTTCCAGAAATGTCCCCAAGGGTAGAAGTCATGACTCCAGGGAGAGTTCTGGATACGTGTTCAACATTTTCAGGTTGGTGTGATGCCTCTGACGTAGTGCTTCAGAAAGGGGTAGGCAACAACAGTGTCCCGGGGCAGGTGCCAGATATTGGTGAGAGCTGAATGTCAAGGTGGGCTACGACTGGTATGTCTATGGCTTTCAGACATGCTGCCCACCAGGGAGGAGGCAGCCTCTTTCTGCGCAGCGCTGGGAGGGCAGGAGCTGCCCACATCCACGGTCATGAGAATGCAAAGTTAGAGGACCTTGGAGACGCCTCTATCTGGCCACCTGCTACCTCCGGGGGGTGCAGGGTTTACAAACCTACTGTTCTCAAGGTTGTTTAGAACCAGCACAGTGAGATGACACCACACTCTCAGCAGTAACTGTGGGTCTGGGGTGAAGGTGGCCCACTGACTGGGGAGACGTTTCAAAAGCTAGGGCGGCACTTAGGGGTGTTTCCTGTCACCCCTCAGGGGTGAGAGGAACAAACCCCTCCCTTTGAAGAAATCAGGGTTTTTCTCCCTAAGCCATAAGCAACAGTTGGTTGGCTCTTTTGTTAAAGATTTTCCTGTAATTAGTGATTTTTCCCCCTTTAAGATAAAAAGTTTATTTTACCTTTTTCCTAGTGAAAAACTAGTGAAAATTAAAGTATAAAAATAAACACAATTTACATTAATGGACATTTCACTTCAAAGTAAATAAAAAATAATGTATATAAATAAAAACCATGTCTGGCACTTTTATGAGAAAAGCTGGGAAAGCTATCTCATAAGTAGTGGTTTTAATATAAACCAGCAGTCCCCAACCCATTTGGCACCAGGGACGGTTTCACGGAAGACAATTTTTCCACGGACTGGGGTGGAAGGGATGGTTTCAGGATGATTCAAGCGCATAATATTCAGGCTCGCCTCCTGCTGTGTGGCCCAGTTCCTAACAGGCCCAGACCAGTGCTGGTCCATGGCCCAGGTTGGGGACCCCTAATATAAGTGATAGCGCAGCCCAGAGTCACAGGCCCCATGGCAACTCGAGGACGAACCCTCACTGGTTATGGAGCACGCGGCCCAGCACACTGATTTACACAAAAGCTCTCAACAGCTCCGGGAATTTGGGGAGGAAAGGGTCTGTCCAAAGTGCCTTAGTGTCCAAGGCCAGACCCAGGTCTTGAACCTGTCTCTCCCTCCCCCCCAGGTCGCTGACCTTGGCTGTGGCATTCTCCCAGGTGCAGGCAGCTGGAGCTGGCACGTGAACCTGTTCCCTGAGGAGGTCAAGACAAAGCTAACGCACTGTCCCTCGGCCCTGCCCTGGACCTTGGCCATGGCAGTGTGTGCCTTGGCCATCGAGTTCTGTGATGGATGGTAAAGAAGCAGGTCCTTCCTCCCTGCTCTCCTGGGGCTCTAGGGGAGGGAACCATGACCCCTGACCCCAAAAAATGTGCTGCCAAGGGAGGGAGCCAACACTTCCCTGTGATTTAAAAAGGGGAAGAGGAAGGAGGGGTCGTGGCAAAGAGAATGTTAGTTGTTATCGTGTCTGAAGGTGGAAAATATGGGAGAGTGAAACTAATGGGAGACCAAGACAAATTCCACGTGAGGGAGAGAATCGCAGTAAGAGAATTTGGGCAGATACTGAAGACCAACAGATGGTTGCAGGAACCCTCTGGGTGGAAAGGAGCAGAGGAAAAATGCCAACTAGAGTTCACACCCCAGGTGTTCCAGCAGAAGTGCAAATTAGGAAGTTAATTGTGACGAAATCCAAAGTGAGTGGGATATTATTAGTAAGCCACAGCCTGTTCACAGCTACCGCCATTAGCTCAGGTGCAAAGAGGGGAAAACAAACCAGGAACCTGGTGTGAGACGTCCCGCGGGTCGTGGCGGAGTCTTGAGCACAGACTTGACAATCAGCCCTAATGCTGAGCCGGCCCAGCCCAGGATTCTCCTGCAGCTGGGTGTGCCTGCCTCTCCCTGCCGCCCATCCTTCCTCAGTTTCTCTCTCCCTCCGCCTCCACTGGGGAAAAGCAGAAGACCTGGGCTCACCCCCTGGTATGTAAGCTAAGGTCCTTGCAGACACCGCAGAAGGACAATAATGCTGCTTACAGAAGGATGTGCTCAAGGCAGGGTTCTCACCCGGGACATTTGCTATAAGGGGCCGGCCGGCCCGTGCGTAAGATGAGGAGCAGCGTCCCCGGCCTCTACCCACCCAACGCCAGTAACAACCCTCCCCACGAGTTGTGCTAATCAAAAAATGTCTCCAGATACTACCTAAGGTCCCTTGGGGGAAAAGTGGTCCCTGGTCGAGCACCACGGACTTCCCTTCAAGGGGTGGTACTCAGACATGGTTGTTCAACTATTCTAGAACACTCTTGGAGTTGAAGTAACTGGTAGGAAAGTGAAGTTAAAAACTAGAGTCTAAATTCGTTTGGGCTGCTGTAACAACATAACGCACACTGGGTGGCTTACATCCAACAGAAGTTTATTTCTCACGGTTCTGGAGGCTGGGAAGTCCAAGACCAAGATGCCAGTGGGTTCGACGTCTGGTTCACAGGCGGCACCTCTCCCGGTGACCTCAGGTGGTGTGAGGGAGAGCGGAGCTTTCTGCGGCCTCTTTCAGGGCACTGACCTCATTCATGGGGGCTCTACCCTCATGACCTCATCTCGTCCCAAAGGCCCCACCTCCTAATACCACAGCCATGGAGGACAGGACTTCAATTATTAATTGGGGGCCAGGGGGACACACACATTCAGACCACAGCACCTAGTATTCTCTTTTTCATTGAGGGCTAACAGCTCTCAGCTTCGAGGGCCCTGGGTGGAGCTCATAGGCTGTCTGCAGGAGACCTCCCCAGTCTCCAAACAGCAGCATCTCTGCGCCTTAAGCTCTGCCAGTCACAGGCCCCTTGGGCAGACGGAAGGAACGCCTGGATGGCAGAGCAATGTGG
The DNA here is from genome assembly GCA_004024845.1 of Tonatia bakeri. NCBI lineage: Eukaryota > Metazoa > Chordata > Mammalia > Chiroptera > Phyllostomidae > Tonatia > Tonatia bakeri. The sequence goes on along the minus strand of PVIA01008340.1, from coordinate 1,875 downwards.
TTGTCTTGGTCCAGCCGAAGGCCTGCGGGTGTGGGAACAGTCTTCGCAGAGCTGCAGTGGGCACACCCTTCAGCCCCGCCCCCCCCCGCCCCCACCCCACCCCCAGGTTAAGCTCCTCTGGATAAGGGCCCAGCTGTCAGACAGTCCCAGCCAGGGTGGAGCAGCGAAATTGGAACTCAGTTGTGGTGGGGTGGTCAGACCTAGGCTCTCGCTTCTGCTCCAGATGCTTCATCCCTCACGGCAGCTCACGACTGCCTTCCTCCTGTGTGGCTTTGACAATGGGGCTCCTCCTGGAACTTAAATCGCATGGGAACTTTCCCATGCTGCTGGGAGACCAGTTCTCCACCCCGTGCCCATGCTGGGCGTTCCCTACCCCTCGGGTGGTTACGTGGGGGCCACCGAACCTGCTTGTTACATGCTATTCACCGCTCCAGCTGGGTCTCTGGTTCAGGTGCTCACGGTACCAGTTCTAAATGTTGTAGCCAACCCAGTTCAGAAAACGTCAACACAAAGGCCCGGTGGGAAATGAGGGATGATGTTGTGACTTGTGGCTTCTTGATTTAAAAAATATTAAAACTAAGGCAGTGTTTAGTATATATTCATCCTGTGGGGACTGGATATATATTAAACATGACCGCTGTCACCACCACTCAATCCTAAAGGTAGAAAAATGACATGAAACGGTATGATCACCTCCTTGTTCCCAGCCCCAGTGAGGATGGAACGAGAGGAAAATGACTCACATTGCAGCCACAGGGATTTGGGCAAGGGGGGAGTCATCCTGCATGAGGCGGGTCTTGACACATACAGTTACTTGGTCTCAGAAAGGCTGAGAAACCCCTCCCTGGCGGACGTGGTCTGGTGGTGACGAGCCACTCTGCAGTACGAGAGGACGGGAGGGGTGTGGCTGGGAAGAATGGCAGGGTAGCCTCGTAATGGCCCTTCTGGCCAGGCGATGCTCCCCCGTGAATATGGACTCAGCTCTAGAGCAAGCCTGAACCTCCACTTACACATTTCCAGGTCCTACCAGCTCACTCACCAAAACAGAAATAACTGTGTTGGAGCATCCACTGCTGGAGGGCACCATGGGGGCCAGGAGGAGGGGGGCACGCCCACTCCCAGCAGCACCAGGAGCCCCCAAGGATGCTAGGCGGGCTCAGCCTATGCTCCTCCTCTGTCCCTGCCCATCTGGATGCTGTCACAGATCCGGGAGAGGTTAACGTGCTAGGTGAGGGGAAGTGTCATGCCATACTACAGAGGTGTGTTACCCACATAGCAGTACAGGTTCCTGGCCTTTGGCTGTTGGAACAGTCACCCTCTCTGGCTTAGACACACCACGGGGCAGGCTTGGCCTTGATCCCTGTTCTGACCCCACCACATGGCATGCCCACGATATGGTGACTCCCCCTGCTGGCCTATCTTTGGCCTCCGATGTCTGGCAGGAAGAGAAACAGGAAGGGGGGAGCTCTGATCATAGCCCATGTTTGTTAAATAAAATGCTGGTTCCACCATCCAGGTACTGCCATGGAATCCTGCTACAGTTTGGCTGAGTCCCTACAAAGGATAGGAATTATCAAGTGCAGAGTTACCTTTTTTTTTTTAAAATCCTCACCTGAGGACATTTTTTCATTGCTTTTAGAGAAAGAGTAAGGGAGAGAGAGAAAAATACTGATTCAAGAGAGAAGCTTCAACTGGTTGCCTCACATACATGCCCAGACTGGGGGTGGTGTGTGCCCGAACTGGGAACAGAACCCACAATCTGGGTACGTGCCGTGACTGAGAATCAAACCTGCAACCCTTCGGTTACAGGACGGCGCTCCAACCAACTGAGCCACACCAGCCAGGGCAAGAGTTGTCTTCTTGAAAAAGCAGTCT